>VZUI01076297.1:0-131006 GCA_013401135.1 Cettia cetti
CCCCGGCCGCGGGCTGCGCGGAGCTGCCCTGCCCCGAGCAGCCTCACCCCGCCGCCGCGGCACCGCGCCGGGGCCCCGGCCGCGCTCCGGGAGGGACGTGGAGCGTGCCCGGTGCCCGGCACCGCCGGGAGCGGGGCGCAGCCAGGCGCTTCTCTTTGTCTGCCGCATCCTTTTGTACTGCCGGTGGAACAGAGGCTTCTCTGTGCGCGGGGGATGCTCGGGGTTTGCGCCTTTCCCCGAGACGGCCGGCGCTGCCGTCACCCGCGGGCTGCCTGCCTGGCGCATTTCCTATGGGACGGGATAGTTGGATGAGGTCTTGTTCCTTGCAGAGAAAGGGACGGGCAGAGGCTTTTGTTAAACCGGAGGATCAGTTCTAGTGAATCTCTCTGTGTGTGTGCGTGCTGGGGAGGAGGGGAAGATAACGAGGGGTTAGCAGGGGGCTCAGCTCCGCTGAGATCTGAGCGCTACGTCTCAAATGCTTCCGAAAGCTCCGACAATTTGGGGGTTATATTTTGCCTATTTCCCTGGACTTTTTGAGTCGGGCAGCCTCCTTTGCTTTCCAGACTTCTCACAGCAGCGGATATACTGGGTGACCTCAATGCAGAAATGGTTACTGTTGCTGGCAGTTATTGTATGTGCCAGATAGAGATGCCAAATATAATTCTGAGGCTATGCTAAAAGAGGCTAAAATTGATATAGGGCTAGATTATTCCTATGAATTTAAGAAAGGGCTAGGGATCTGAGTCCATGTTTTGAAGCTGCCAACACGTATGTTCTGTAATTGTGTACAATTGATGTCAGTTTTACAGCCATAACATGATCAGGTTTGTCACCTGCAGGTTGTGGGTTGGTGGAACAGTGCCTCTTCCTGCATTACTTGTGCTGGGCATGTAAATACCACAGTCTGATTTACCTCTTTGATAAGACAAATGGACCCATCATCAGAGGAAGGGCTAATTTTTTACCTTTGCTGCCAGTCAGGCTGGGTGTCACAGAACTCTCACACCACACCTGACTTATGAGACGTGTTCCTTCACTTGAAGGTAGCCAGGCTCTCAGAGCTCAGTTGCCAAAGCTGAAGCACTTCTGACAGTGCAACAAGACACCTCTTCAATCTCCAGGATGAGATTGAAGAGCAGGATGAAAAGTGTTAATATTCTGTTTCTTCCTTTGTAGTCTGCAGGCATTTATGGCACAGCCATGATCTCATTTGTAAGTGAAGAAATCCAGTCGGGTTAAAAAACCTATTTGTAGGTATCTCGTAGCTGATGGCTTGGAAAAGAGAAAAAGAGGTGAGAAGCAGCTACAGCACCAGGCCAAAGTACATAATCACAGTGTACACGGCCCACAGAGTGGAAAATACTATCACTGTTGGGCTTTGCCTGGGAATTTTAGATTATTGGGTAGTTATGTGAAGATACTAAACATAATTTGTTTTACTTGATAGCTTTGGGCTTTACAGCTGAAATTGCAAATAAAACTTTACTACTCCTGAGCCGTGTTGATCACTAGCTATGACTGCTGAGGTGCATAAATTGGATGTCAATTAACCTTAAAAGCTCTGCCTTCCAGAGGCATAGAGCACATGCAATGCTGGCTCCCACTGAAGTCAGGAGCAAAACGTGGTAGAGCCAAATTTTCAATCAAGAACATAATTTGTGTCTAAGAATGTTCATAAAGAGCAGTCCAGGCCTGGATTTCTTTTAAGCAAATGTGCTTTTACTCATTTTGGTGATTACTACAGGAATATGTATGATTAACAGAGCTGATCTAGTGCCATGGAGTCCAAGTGGTGATACAGGGTGCAGTAAACACTGGGAACAGCACTTGTCATGCACCTTTTTTACTACAGCTTCCTCCACTGGGCAATATTTGCCTCTCTGGGTAAATTGTACCTGTACAGATGCACACACTCATGAAATAATGCTCCAGCCTTCCTTTGGATTTGTGTGCAACACCTGGCACTGCAGCGTGTGAAGACAAAGCAGGGAACCAGGAGCATTTTGTACTGGCCAGTGCCCTGGGACATTTTCGCCATGGACTACAGAGTGATTAGCTTTCAAACATCAGATGAGAAGTTTTATTTGTAGTTTGACAAGTATTTTGTGCTCCTTTAGCTGGGTATGTGCCATACTGCCCAGTGACATGCAGAGTTAATAATTAATTTCTGCAGTATGTCACCCCCAGGACCACTGCTGGAGTTCAGGTTGAAAACAAAGTTTTACACCGCCCACCATAATCAGGATTACAGAATGGCCAGTGCAAAAATTAAGTCAAATCTGCCAAGAAAGAAAAAAGTAAAGCACCAGGAATCAAAAGAGGGAATGTGAAGGTTCGGGTTGACTCCTACTGTGCTCCAGCCAGGTAGAACTCGCTTGTGACCCACGGTTATGAACCATTGGTGGTGGGCAACCATTTCCTCTGGGAGCAGAGACACAGTTTTGAAAGGCAGCTGTTGAAAGCTGATCTGGTGTTGGTGGAGCAGCTCTCAGCTGGTCGATACCTGTGCCACTATGGTTTGAGTAAAACAGAGGGAAAGGCACATTGCTCATGGCTGTGTTGCTCTTAAGATTAATCAGCTAACCAGAGGGACTGCAGTGGGGGGCCTGAGGAAATAAAGTTTCCAGAAACAATAAAACACACCTTTTACGTTTTGAATCATCCTGTATGTTTGCTTGTGTAGCCTGTTTGAATGATAAACTTGTCAGGGAAAGGTCCATTTCTCCCTGTGTTCACTGAACACCAGCACAGTGAGATCTCACCCTAATTAACAGTGATTTCACAAACAATGAGAACACCTCCAGGGCCGTGGCTGCTTCTCACAGCTGGAGCTTTGATTGAACAATTCCGAGAGTGCTCCGTGCCAGCTGCTAAATTGCCGCTGTCACCTCCCAGGGACCGTGGCTCCCCGTGGATGGCAGCTACCTGAGCACTGACTCCGTGCCTCTCCGCTCCTCAAACTCCAGCCGAGTTGGTGCGTCTGGAAGTGCACGGGCTGGTGGTCTCACTGCCAGAGGAGCTGCTGCTGGGCTGAGGGCTGTGAGCACCAGTCCTTCCCTGCTCTGCGTTATGGAGAGGGGTGAGGACACTGGAAAAGTCACCCTCCATCTCCTGTGGTTGCTCTCCACAGTTACCAGTCCAGCATTTTGGAAGATCAGTAGTTTCAGATTGGTCGTGTTGCTCTTTCAACAGTCTGATCACCCCAACAGAGCAAAATGCGTGCAGACATCTCAGGAGCCCTGTGAAAGAAGAGTGAAAAGTTCCAGTTCTGCCCCATTTTAGTCAAATCCAGACAGGGATCTACAGCAAGGGCTGAAAAATGGGCTACCAGGAGCACCCAAGAAGGTGCTTCTTTGGGAAGATTTGAGAGTTCGATGGGTATGCTTGGCACAGATCCTCCAGTTACCTTCTTCCACTGCATCCCTGGATCTGAGCTGATAATAAATAATTAGCTGACAGTAAATAACCTGGTTTTAGCATCCATGCAAATAGAGAATGCTAGAAATTCATATATACTGAAACCATTTGGATGAAACTGTTCTCTGTAGATTAAGGCAAGCAAGGAGCTCAGAGTAGGTTGAGGGCTATCCATGTTTTTCCTGCAGGGAATGCTGACTGGCTGTTTAAGGCTTACGGTAAAAGAACTTAAAAATCTCATTTTCTGACGTGTTCACTCACCCAACAGTGTACTGCATCCTCCTAGTCTTGACTGGGCTGTTTTTTTTAAATCTTTCTCACTTGCTTGAGGTCAGGCCGATGAACAAGAGGAAGGGGACTGTGAGTAATTTTCTGTTTATTGTATTTTCTTAGTCACGTGGGAAAGGTTGTTTCTGCTGCAGTAAATACTGATAATGTTTGCAGATGAATTTAGGCTCCAATGTCAACATTCCATTGAAAAAGAAATGAGCATTTTGGTGTTTATTTACTGTTCTGACTCCTTTCTGCTGAGTACAGTGGAGGAACTATTGCACCTCCTGAACTGACCTGTCTTTTACTGCTAAACCAGCAAGGTGGGATAGCACTGAGGGGCTTTGGGCAGGGCATTTCTCAGCTCAAACAGCACACAAAAAAACTCCCAGTGAAGGTATTTAATTAGAAGTTAATGGATTATTAATCTAGAATATGCAATTAATTGTACACTATATGTTGTTATATATTGTTATGCAATATTGTATAACATATAATTAATATGAATAATATATTAAATTATTACTTTTAAGATGTATATACAGCATGTGTAGCAAATTGTAACACGGATTTCTACTTGATCTGGAGGTTAAATCAGAAGAAATGCCTTCCTGCATTCTGGGAGCAGGAGGAAAGAAGGAAAAAATGAAAGAACATTCAAAGGTGAAAACAATAAAACCTCAGACCTACAAGACCGTGTCCATTTCCATGTTTTCTCCACTGTGCATTGCTGTAGATATGAAACTGTCTACAACACCTTGTCTGTCATTTTAACACCTGTTAGCAGCCTCTTTAGGGAAATGCTCCAGCTGATTCCTACTGACTTTGAATGGGAAGAATATGTGGGAGAAATTACAGCAAAATCCGTGTGAGACTGTAAACACATGGCATAAGTCTGGGCCTCCAATTTTCAGGTATTATCATCAGGTTTGGTGAGTCAGCAGGGGAGGAGCTGTAGTTCTTCTGAAATTTCTCCTGAATCGCCCTGGTGTGCCTGCATTTTCCTCCTTGTGGCTGGAAAGCCCCTCTGTGGACTGCAGAGGTTTTGGTTGCTCTCTAGGAAAGTCTTTGTGCATGAGACACCCACTGGGGTGTGCTTTCCTCCTGCAGAGGGGTGGTGATGAAACCTTCCTGGAGGGAGCTGCTATAAATTGCAATCCAGCTGTAGCCCAGGTAATAAAAAAGCAGCAGAACTATCCTGCACCACTCTGCTGCTTGGTGGTGTGATGATCTCACTGCAGTGTCTTCAGCTAAAAAGATGTGGAAAGTCATTAAACAAATTGAGAGGTATGGGGTTTTGTAAAATAAACCTGGTGTAATTCCTAGCTGAGCTTAACACGAGATTGATACATAAATGCATGTCATTCACAAGGCTAAGAGACTACTGAT
This sequence comes from Cettia cetti, assembly GCA_013401135.1. Classification (NCBI taxonomy): domain Eukaryota; kingdom Metazoa; phylum Chordata; class Aves; order Passeriformes; family Sylviidae; genus Cettia; species Cettia cetti. The sequence continues at coordinate 5,077 of VZUI01076297.1, forward strand.
TTTTAAGTGATGCTAAGACAAGAAAAAGGCTAAGCATTTAAAGGCATGGTAATTAAAATGTCAAAAAACCCCCCAGATTCCAAAGGAATGGGAAACAAAGATGTATTAGTTTTCTGTGGCATTTCTTAAACAATGAAATAACTGACACCAGCAAAATATTTTGGCAACCCCTGTAAAAATGGTAAGAAAAGAATTGAAATATGGAAGTTTATCTGAGGAAGCAGTTTCTTACCAGATAGTTGGTCTTTGTTTTGAAAATAATGAAAATTATTTAGCTTATCTGATGTTCTTTGTCACTCAAGTTCTGAAAAACTGATTTAAAAGAAACCATTACAGACTTGACAAGTTCTTCCTTTGTGTAGTTTTCCTTTAATCTGATGAGCAGCTTTGGCAGATGAATGTGTCAGTAGTGAAAAATTGGTTTTTTATAGGGGTCATGGCTAATCAGGACAGTTTTCTGTCATTGTCCTTGATGAGAGGTCTTGAAGCTGAAATTTTTAGGGGTAGTTTTCAAAAATTCTTAAAACTGATGTTTTTGGGTTTATTTAGCATATTCTGGTCTGGTCTTCCACGATACTGTAACTACAGAAGTACCTCTGTGAGCCTGTGGTCTTGGGTGAATGTTTTTAAGGCTGCTATAGGCTTGATTGTTGTAGCTGTCCAGTATTCCCTGAAGGGTTTGTCTGAATTTCCTGGTGCTCACCAGTTCTGAAAGTCTCAAACCCTGATGTGTTGCTTTCTTTGTTTGTTTATTTGGTTGGTTTTGTTGGAGTTTCGTTTGTGTTTTTTTGAGTGTAGCTGCTGAATTAGATACACACAGAAATAGACTTGAAAAAAACCAAACCTCTTCACTGTTGGCTGTCAGTCCATAAACGGGCAAGAGCTCTCATAGTGGATACTACAGGGACGTTTTCAAAGCTGCAGCCTCCTGAATTTATCAGTAGATTTCCCTATGCAAGGTTTGGTATCTAAAATGTGTTGCTGTTTAAAAACAAATGTTTGACTTTATTGGACTATTAGAGCTTGACCTCTAAATTGTCTACAAGGTGTGATCTCCTGCTAAATAAATAAGGGAGAGTGTTGATTAGACATTTTATGAAGTGTTCTTTGTGGCTCTCCTGCTATTAAAAAATGCATTATTTTCTATGTGTACCTTTCTTTAGTCTATTGAAACATCTACAAAAAGATTATGAACTCCTGTCACATAATTAACATGCAGTTACTGAGTGATTTTCAAAAGGATTTTCACCAGATTATCACCTACAAAGAGCTCCTTGTGTTGTCCTGAGTGAAGTAAAACCTTCATGTTTTACTGGGAGTCCATGTACAAAAATGTTATTGACCAGCTGGGGTTACCCCTGAGCACGTGGAGCTTTTCCTCCAGTAATCCCATCTCCAAAAGAGTAAATAAGTGCAAGCTGGGGAAGGGTACTGGCTGGCCATAAGAAGGAGTACAGAACATGGGAAAACTTTTTCTGGTAAAACATTTCCAGGCATTTAGGTCACAAAGGACCCACTGGTGTCAAAATTGCCTCCTGAACAATGTGAGTCGTAAGGTTCCTCTTTGTTTTAGTGGCCGATGCACACGTGGCACAGCTGCTTTTGCACTGTGAACAAGTCATGCCTTTTGCTTTGAGTTCTCAGAGGGTTCCATCAAAGGGGTATTTATTCCCCACATCTTTCATCCTTCTTGTGACTCCCCTCTGAAGCTGCAGCCTCCAAGCTGCTCTGGTGCTCCTGGTTCATCAGCAGTGGGCATCAGTGGCAGTGTCAGGTGTAATATGATATATTGCATAAATAAAATATAATATATTTTGTCGTAGTCCTGGTCTTCCCAAATATAAGAGTTGAATTAAGGTTACTTCTGTATTTGTGTCCATTGATCTGATTATTCATCTCTGCTTCCAAGACTTTTTTTTTTTTTAGAACAAGTCTACTTTGCAGACTTTGGTGTAATTGAGAGAAGCAAGATTAACAACCCTGCAGCCCAGGTGCTTCTCCTACTTGTGGAAGCTGCTCAGTAGTCTCAACTCTCCATCACAGCCGCCCTCATAGACACTCTTACCCTGTAGAATTGGTCTCCAGTCCTTATTTCCAGAGGTGTGTCTGGTATGTGACTGCATCTGCTGGGCTTCATTGTTCCTCACCTCCCCACTTGCCATCTGAGAACTTTTATCAGCTAGTTTTGACTTCCTCCTGACAAAAACGTTGGCAGCAAGGCTGTGAATCAGTCCCCACGTGAGCCTATTGAAATCACTGCTGCTCAATTTAATCATTTAACGTCTATTGCATAGGCACCGTATCAATTTTATCTTTTATTAATCAAAATGTGAGATGTAAAGACAAATGCCTCGCTGAAATTTAAGAATACTGGATCAAAAATTTAGTCTGATAGAAACATAAAATGAATTTAAAGTGGCTCATTGTCTGTAAAAATTCAATCCTGGGCATTAATTATTCCATCCTCTTTTTGTTCCATCATCAATCAAATCCTTTCTCTGCTGATCCGGTCTATCATCATCATCAATATCAAAATCTTTATTTGACAGTTCCCATTTACCCTGTTTAAATGTCACAATATTATAGAACAAAGGTAAATGCTGCTCTTTGTTTGCTTTGTCTCCTAGCACTACCAATAAGGAGACAATCAACAATTGAGGGAAAAAACCCAACAAACCCTTATTTCAAACCAGTCAGGGATGTTTCACTCTGGTGAAGGCTGAGATGTGGCTGTAGAACTCTTCCTTTTGTGACAGCTTTGTTTTCCTCTGTTTTGCAGCCTGGGCCTTGGTGCCCTAGGTAGGAGCTGGGAATGGCATCTTGATATTAATCTCCTTTTTGTCCTCTAGAAGGCCCCAAGTCAGCTGCTGCAATTAATGAAACCCTTGGAATGCTGGGAGGGAAACACGTCCAATGCTTATCTGAAATTGCACTCCAGCTCTCCAACACGATGCAGAACACTCCTCCCTGCTGGATGGGCTGCCTGGGAAGCCTGTGTTCTGTTGGAAAATCTCCTTGGAAAAAAAGTCAGTGCTGAATTAAAAGTCATAGATGATGGGAGCAAGGCTGAGATAATAGAGTGTGGAACATTCGAGGTTTATCCGATATTTCAACACGGCCAATATTTTCAGTTTAATGCAGATAATTAAAATCACCCCAAGGTAAAAAAAAAAAAAAAAAAAAATTTAAAAAATTAAAAAAATAAAAAAATCTTACAGGAGTGTGTTCTTGGAATGTGGTGCGTTTTCAACAATATTAACTTTAGGCTACAATACTGTAGCATATTGTGCAGAGTCTGTGTAGGACACATTTCTGCAGCTATTACTACAACTGACCAATCAGAGAACTCTCTCTGTATAATTTCTACAATTATTTCACTGCTAATTTGATTCTAAAATTGTCTTTCTAGGCAATTATTGCTGAAATCAATGTCATCTACTTGTGTACACAAAGCAAAATTCTTAACATTGTAGCCAGCCTAAATTCTCTGAATTGATGTTGAATTGCTTGAAGTCGTTGGGTATTTCTGTCACTTATTAACCAGGGATCTCCTGACTGTGGGGTCTGGGCTGGTCAGGGAAGGGATAAGAGGAATCCTGGGGACATCAGTGGGTGAGGGACTGAGTCTCTGAGCAGCCAGCTGGGTCTGAAGTATGGGTTCTTTCTCCACTAAGTTTGTAGGGACCCAGCTGGGAGAGGAAGGTTCTGAGAGATTTTCAGGATTTTTCTTGTTTGTTCCGCAATAAAGACGAAGGAAAAAGGTGAAACTAGTATGATGAGCATCAAGTATGGAAGACACTGATGCACTCCTAAAGTGCAGGCTTAAACAAACTGAAGTTGCCATTTTAAGGTGCCCAACAAGTTGTACTGCTCATCTCTTGAGCCCTTCAGTGACTGGGACAATGTAAATAAACAAAGATTTATCTGGTAGATAAATAACTGCAGTGTGGTATTTGAGTTATCTGTGCCTTCTTGAAATTGGCTTTCCCCCTTCAATAAATGACAGGTCTTCTCAGGAGATATAATTGTTAGCCAGACAACAGAGTGTGAAGTTACCTGCATTTGTTAAACTGGAACATCTCTGCCTCTGCTCTGTGTGAGTGTGACATTTTCAGGAATGCCATGAACTTTATTCACGGTTCACACCAGTTCTGAGTGGTGCACAGTTGTTGTTTTGATATTTTTTTCTCTTTCCAGAAAGAAGAGAGAAATACAGTGATGTGCTTATAAGTCTTCTCAGACTCTCTCTTGTTTCCTTTACTTTTGTAGAAATCTAGTTTGGGAGTAATTAACTTGGAAAGTGCATAGATCATACCTCACATCATCTACTAGTAAACTACCAGCTAAAGAATAAGTCAAACTGTGTGTGTGAAAGCTGCTGTGGGGGAGCAGCAAATCCCCCTTTTCAGTATCTTTATGTATATCTGGGTGTTTCAGCACATCTCAATAGAAATAACATGGTTTTGCCTCTTAAGCACTCAATGTATGCCTCTGCAAACAAAGATGATTATTTATTATTATTATTTATATTTTATAATTTATAATTTATAATTATAATAATTTATTTTTGTTTATTTATTCCTCTTTTTACAGACTTTTCAATATCAGAATAATGCCATTGTTTCTCTTCAATCCTATTTAAACATGTGACAAGTTATACAAAAATGATAGCAATTACATAATGAAAAGTTATGTCTTTTATTTCTCTGTTTCTGTATGAGGTAAGACTTAACCCCATCTGAGTAACACTTAGAATTCTTTTGCTATATCAGTAGTTTTGCCAGTGATAATATTGGCATTTGTTCTTGTAAATAACTGAAGGATTGCTATTCTCCCTAGGGAAACAATTTTTTTATGACTATTAACACTGCACCTTTGATACTTGTCGTGTTTAAAAGGGGAACATAATCTCAAATTGGATCACAGAAAGGCTTTCTATTTAATACAAGAGGATTCTTATGACTGAGGTGGCAATATGATTTGGGAAATTTAGAATAAATGGAGTTTTATGCAAGAATTAATTTTTTTTCCCTAAAATGTATACAAACAGGGTTGATAGCATGGCATTTAGATGAGGTTTCTGGGGCGTATTTTTGTCAGTGGGGTGCAGTAGGGATTATATTTAAATACTTGCCAACCTGTACATATCCCATTGTGTGCTAAAAATTGTTCTCAGCAGTATTTTTAGGCTCACTGGGTAAGCTGTCTTTGCTGGAGGAAACGTATTCCAAGTATTCAGGAGGAGAGAAATAGTGAAGTCACTTAAGGAAATGTCTCCTGTGGGTGCCCCAGCACTTGCAAGGCATTTGTGTTCCTGTTTCATATTCTCTCAGCTGGGAAACCAGGGGAAATTCTTCATCTCTTTGAGGACACAGAGGGTTCACATCCCACAGTCCACACCAAGCCTGTCCCCCTGGCAGTGGTGCAGGGCTCTTTTTGTTTGCCTGGAGTTTTTCAGCTCTTCTGTGGGGTTTCCATGTGGGAAATTGTGCTGCGTGTGCCCTGCTGCTCCCCAAGTACAGTGTGGGCATGTGTCTGTCTTGGGCTGCAATACAAGATGTATCCTATTGCCATCTGTTGAAACTGGCTGGGGAGACCTTTTCTTTATCTCTTCCATGACCCATGCCTCATAAACTCCAGGGGGGATCCTCTGTTAATGGGCAGCTGTTAGAACCAGCTGGGGCAGTGTTCTTATCCCTTCCAGGACCCATCCGCCCTGCAGGGGACTTCTGCTGTTCATGGGCCATCCAGGCCCTCTGCAGGGCTGAGATAATTCCATCATCCCATTGGGAGAGGCTCCACCCAGGGGAGGAGCCCAGCATTCCTACCTGGATAAAACCTGAGATTCAGAACAGCAGCACAGCCTGTGTGCCCTGGATTCCCAGAGGAAGAGCAGACCCATCTCAGCACCTCTTGGCGCTTCTACAGGATCAGTGCCTCAACAGAACCACATCTGTCACTGCAGGAGGACTTGATTGGACTGCTGCCAACACCCTGACCAACAGGGTGTCACGTCGTATTCTAACTCTGTCAGGATTTTTCTTTTTTGTTTTTTTGTTTTTTTTTTTTTTTTTTTTTTTTTTTTTTTTTTTTTTTTTTTTTTTTTTTTTTTTTTTTTTTTGTACTACTACATTTTTAGTATTCCTAGTAAAGAACTGTTATTCTCGTTCCCATATCTTTGCCTTAAATGCTCATAATTTCAAAATGATGATAATTCAGTGGAAGGGGGTTTATGTTCCCCATTCCAAGGGAAGCTCTGGCTTTTCCCTGGCAGACACCTGTCTTTCCAAAGTAAGACGGTGTCAAACACTTCTGGTCCTTCCTGGGGTGTGCAAGTGTCTGACAGGCTTTAGTTAAACTGTGCCTGGGCCTCTCTGCACGGCTCCTGCTGGCAGAACTGTTCAGAGATGACATTATGCACATTTATTCATACCATCAGCTGCAGAGGATTAATGTACCCTAACGAGCGTCTGCGCTCGCCACGCCGACAGCAGTATTTACATTCCATGAACTCAGGCTCTTGCAATCCAGGCTATTGCACATTTTGCTTCCAAAATGTCATGGATTGCAGAGTCAGTAATACACTCACAGATCGTGCTGTATTAAACCCCGTGTCTTTGTGTATTTCCTGGGAAACAGTGGTCATGGGGTAGCTTCCTTAAATCCAGAGGGGAGAGAGGGCCCCAATCCATTTTGCTGTGTTTAATTTCCTTACCTGTGGTGGCTTTTGCTGAGTTAATCTCAGACTAAAACATCAAATTTTTAGCTTCACTTTCTGTTAACTTGGGTTGACTCAGATCAGACAATCTGTGTGGTCCCAGTGCTATGTCCCTGCTCCAAGTTTACAGTGTTTGCCATCCCATTGGGATGGCACTCTTTTGGGAGGATTTGCAGCAAAGAGGCAATATAGATCAGAATGTATTTCTCCTCAGGAGTGAAGGTATCACTCCTCAGTGCCACCTGTCAGCCCTGATGCTCTCTGAAGGTAGCAGGCCACCAACCTGCCACCAGCATGGTGATATCAAACACCTCCGTAACACCCTGGGAGGCTGCTCCTTTCCTGGCATCACAGGTCTCCATTTTGTCAGTGTGTTTTTGTCTTTGACTCCGGCAGAAACACGTTGTGCATTTCTAAATTGATGTTTTTATCTAATTGTTTTTAATGGTTGTTTCTTTCAGGCCAGCTGATTCATACACTTTCCCGAGCATTTAATTTGGTTTCTACATTAATTCCATATCAGGGGCTAATTAGAATAGACAAAGAAAGAATAAGTAGGACTGAAGTTATGAAACAAAACTGCCATGTGAATTTATTGCCTGTGGTTCTTTGAGACCCAGTCATCTGCTACAACTTCTTTTAATAGCTCCTTCTGACTTTAATGTGATCAAAACAAATGTAGCATTTTGTTCTTGAGTTACATTTGGATTCTGCTGCTTAGAGGTTGGCACAGAACCCAGGGAAAGGGTGGGAGCACTGACCCTGAAGCTTGGAATACCCAGAGCAGGGGGGATGTAGTGCAGAGCCTGCCTGGAGCCCTGTGGTACACGGTTCTCTTTCCTCAGGCAGCTCCCTGCCTGATGGTGCTGGCAGAACTCTTTCACAAAAAACCATTCTGACTTCTTTGGGATTTTGCAAATGCACTGATTTTCGATGCAATTTGATAATGCAAGAAACAGGAGGTAACTTTTCGAAACATTTTGGTTGCTTTCCTAGGGAAACAAAATTAAGCCATGGACTTTACGTTTCTCTTCCCAGTCTGTTTGAAAGATTGACAAAGTACAACCTTTCTCAGTAACTTTTTAATCCTTTAGCCAGTTTCCATCAAGTTTGTCAGAGATAGAGTGGTCTGCTGTCTCAGGTTCTTCCTGCTTTCATAAAATCCCATGCCTGCAGAGGTGAAGGGGAGCTGATAACAAATGCTGGGCTGTTATCTGCCATTTCCTGATGCTCCCAACCAGCACAAGCATGAGATGGAACAGCTGTCTCAGGTGGCACACAGGGAGCCTGGACACGGAGGAAGGGCTGGGAGCTCTGGGGTGCAGTGTGGGGGTGCTGGCATGGGGAGAGAGGCAGGAAGAGGGGAAGGGTGTGGGTGAGCTGGGTTCCTCTGCTAGGGGTGACTTCCTCATCAGTTCGTGGTTTTTTGTGGCAGAGGGGTACTGGCCTGTGCCCTGACCCTGGGAAGCAAACTTGAATTTGGCCATGATGCTGGGTGGGGAGGTGTAGCAGAAGGGAATACAGGTGACCTCACCCCTGATCAGTCACAGCTGTGTTAATTACCCAATGCAGCCTGGCCCCGATGGATCCCAGCTGTATCCAATAAAGATAAATGTGATGAAAGGGAGTGGGTGAGCTGGGGAGGGGAATGATGAAGGAGGAACCTTGAGCATCACGGAGAAGGAGGAGAATCCTGGAGAGAGAGAATCCTTGCTGTGAGGTCAGTCTGGGGCTGCAGTCAGAGCCTGTTGTTGGAGCCTGCAGTCACATTCTCACCAGGTAAAAGCCTTCATTCAGTAGATTTATACATAAAGTCAGAGGCTGCAAGGGAAACCTCCAGCAGGAGCTTGCTGCATCCAGAGTCAGGGAATGGTTGGAGTCAGGATGGCTGAGCTGTGAAGAGGAATAAAGCAGGGCCCTTTTCATGCTGTGATGAACAAGGAGTCTGAGCCTGGGCTCCTTTCTGCCCTCTCACAAGAGGGCTGCTGCAGCAGGGAGGCAGGAGCCACTTCTGGGTGTAGGGAGAGAGAGGGTGGCAAGCATCTCCGAGGAACCAAGCACCATAGTGCAGCTGGAGAGACATTACTGGCATGGTTGTTTCATTTCTCCACATGCAATACCAAGAAATACAAATTATCTCTTAAAAGGTCTGACCTATTTCTTCAGGCTTTTCTCATTTGAAACAAAACTCCTGTTAGTGCTTGGTCTTGGTTACACAAATGCATGTACTCATGCAATAGTCTTCTTTTATTTCATGAGCATTATCCTGCTTAGTGCTCCCTTGCAGCTCTGGGTCCTGCATTTATCATTGTGGCAGTAATTTAAGCAGTTTTCCACAGTGCAATTGTCAAAACCCACACAAGCTCAAACAAGCACCCCAAACTCCCTCTGTGCACATTTCAAAGATGCAAAATTGTATTTTGTCTTCCAAGATATCTTGCATTTAAGTTATCAAGTGGCAAACACTCAACAACCTTCTCAAAATAAGCTTTTTAAATTTTCTCCTCTGAGAGATTGTTCAAAAATTGTTAACTAACTGGTATCAAGTTTTTGGGTAATCCCATGAAGAGGTGATGCAAATCACTGGTGCTCAGCCATTTCTTTGGAGAGAGGAAAAAAAGAGGACATGCTACAGTGGGGAGTTTTCAGATCAGTGATTTACGTTATCACAAAGTGTGATTTAAGCTTTTATGGTAAAACAAGATGGAATTAACATAAACTTGGGTGCAAAAATAGCAATATGTTCCAGTTGGAGCATTCAGAAAATGCTTAGAAGTAAATAGCAAGTTGGGCTCTTGGAAGCTTCTCTCTCCCTGCTCATCCCAGTTGCTGCCTCCTGGAATGAAACTAAAACCTGCTCATCACTCCTTGGTAGCTGGCTCAGGGCTTGTGAAGGTGTTCCCACGGTTAGAGGAGTGAAATGGGAGGATCCCAGTAGGAAGTCATCCCTATTCTGAGTTTGCTGCGCTCTGCTCTCTGGATGTGACAACCCAATGCAGCAACCTGGATGGTTCCTCCCTGTGCCCTGATAGTCAGTGTTTGAATATGGGAGTGCTACTCCTCTTAGTGGGTCTGATATTGCAACTCAGATTTACATCAAGGCTTTCGTGAGCCACAAGCTGAGGTTTTACAATGCCCTATTTCTTGTCATTTTTGTCCTTTTCTCAAAGGGAAAACCCCCCAACATTCCAAGTACCCAGGGGTTTCTACAGGCTCAGTTTTAAGTGCCATAGATATTTGAGGCAGCAGGGCTCAGTAATTGTCAGTGAGTCCGTGGTCGCGGAGCTGAGTTACAGAGGCGTTTGGGTGCCTGCAGTTGCAGATGGGAGCCTGCAAGATCACTGGAGGGATTTAGGCACAGGAATTGCACTGCCTCTTCAAGGGGCTGGTGGCTTCTCAAGAGAGTAGGTGTTAGCTGGCAGCTCCTGCAAGCCTTTCGAGGCACTTACACGCCTCATTTGTAAATCCGACCCTCAGGCGCTTGTGATGAGTTGTTCCATGCTCTGTATTAGTTTCGTGTTTGTTTTGTCATCCGTGCAGGCACTGCCTGCTCTGGTTTGTTTGCAAGGTTACGTGTTGCAGATCGTTCTTTGAGGAGCTTTCACTCAGCTCAAAGTCTCTTTACCTGCCTTTAGTGTTAGACATAGAGCACCAGCCCTTCGTGTTGCTAACGCTGAAAAAAATTAAAAGTATCTGGCACACACCAGCACTAATTTTGCAGTAGTTAAGCAGAGTAGATGCAAGGTGCTTGGGCTATTCAGTGCTGCTTGCTTCTGGCTCTGACTTACGGCTCTCAAGAGGCACACATGCCCTTTTAAAAGTGAATCTTTGCCCTGTGCATGTGCTCATACGTGTTTTGTGCTCTTTTATATGGCATGGAGTGTTTTGGTAGCTGTGCTAGACTGGAATATTAAGTAAATGTATTTGTATGTGAATGTATGGCTTGTATGCAAATGTATGTGCTTTTCTGAGTCCCTCCTTTCCCTCCCATGTTTCTGTAAGGCCAGCATCTGTTTATCTGAAGGTGTTATCTTTAGAGGTGCTGTTATGAATGATATGATCCGATTTAGGGTGCCCAGCTGCGTGATTTATGTTAATGAATCAACAATGGCTGCAATTTCAGAATATATGAAAGAAATGGAAACTAGCTCTCCCCCTACATTTATTTCCTGCAATTTGTATTCACTTCTGATTTGCATTTGACTCGAGAGCCACCCACACTTCTTCACACAGGTTGGGGACGGCTCTGCAGCAGTCTCCTCCTCGCTCAGGGTGTGGGTGCACGGCTGCCTTCCCCTGCAGTGAGGAGCTGGGCTGCCTGCCCAGCTTGGCCAGGGGATGCCACAAGGGTTTCACCTCTGCCAGACATCCAGCTAGGATAGTAAATCGAGCAGTCTGCAGGATTTCTTAATGTTTTTGGGATATTTAACCTCACGCTGCTTCTTAGCCTTTGCAGACTTTGTCTTCCTTCCAAACTCCCCTTTAGCTCCTCCACACACAACTGCATCAGGTACCTGCCCAGTGAGAACTGGGCAGAATGCTGGCAATCATCCGTGTTATAAATATCAGATCAATCAAATTTTCGAATAAAATAATTTATTGGAAATTTGGCAGAAATGGAAAAATAAAAGCCACATTCGAAAGGGAAACACTTCTGAGCCCACGGTCAGAGCTGGGTGAACAGGGATCTGGCCTCTAGCAGTGTTTCCCCCAGTTCACAAAGTCCATCTCCGAGTTTTTATAGTTTTTGGTTGAAACCCTCGATGTTGAAATTCTCTTGTCTCTTTCCATATTCATAGAGGTTTTTTTCTTGCATCTTGTTTACTGAGTGGTTTTCCGGGAACAAACAGGAGTTGCAATCCAATTTTTGGGAAGCCGGTATTGGGATGCATGCACCTGGCCGTGCTGATAAGATCCATATCAGGGCGGATGGACCTCCTCCAATGGGTGTCGATTGCTGGGTCGTTGGTTGTGAAGTCTTCTTTGGAAAACACATTTCCCTTCCAGGCAGTCCAGTGTCTCTCCCTTGACTGGATTGAGGTATCCTACCTCGCCTTTGTTGGAACACGTCCTTGCAGTAGGTCTTTGTCAGGACAAGTTCCCACTGCCAGTTGTTTTCTGTCAGGGTGGTTTTATATTGCTTTATTTCTCATAACATAAACTTTATTATTGTACATGTGGCATTTTAAGGGTGCATTAACATGAATTACCTTGATGTATTTATAACATCCAGCACCAGGGAGCCCTTTCACAAAATTATCATGAAAACTGGGAAGAACTGAGCAAGCCTTCCAGCCTCTGCTCCCTGCAGCACACATTGCACACACAAACACACCCAGAGCTGGTGGAAGAAGCAGCAGCGCTGCAGGTGCTGCAGCATTTCACACCAAAGGCGCCACACACTCTGCACGTGTGCTTTGACCTGTGCATGGCCACAGAAGGGACGTGCAGATTTTCAGGGTGGTTCCCTGTGCCTCCTGCTCGGTGCTCAGCAGTGGAATTAATGTGACACGTTTGTTACAGGAGATGGATGAACTAGTGGTTGTCCTGGCTGCCCAGCTCTCTGGATGTCTCCATCACTGCCATCTTTGGCCTTTGCTTCATGAGGAGGGAGCATATTAAAATCCTTTAGCCTGAAAAAGATGAATGAAGGGAGTCTTTTGCAATCGTGAATGGCCATTCATGGAAGTGATCATGCTGGTGAATAGAGGCTCACTACTGGCTCTTTTGATTTATTTGTATTTATTTGCTACATATCTCTCTAAACCTGGGCTGCTTACCACTAACTGCTGTACAAACACCAGGCTCAAAGGTCACCTTTCCCCAGCAGCACAATGCTTGTGTGTCCTGTTCAGCCCACTGCTGATGGGCAAAGCCTTTTGTGCTGCTTTGAGCTTCATCTGGAGTAGTTTTCCTCTTCCATTCCACTTCCCATATTACTCTATGGGTGTTTTGTCCCTTACAGGCAACACAGTTCCTAGATCAGGTGTTCAGGAATGAAATGTGAATATCTTCTGGCACCGCAAAACTGGATTTTGCTCCCTTTCCCCAGACATGCATCCTTTGAAGGCTTTTGCAAGTGAGAAAATGTCACTCTTCCACTTTTCCTAGCTGAAAGTACAGCCAGTTTACTTCAGGAAGCCACACAGGGCATTTTTAAATTAATCATTTCCGTAAATGCTGACGTTGCATTACATGATTGCCAAAATGGGCACTAAACTCAGTGGCACAGGGTTGTTTTCCAATTATCATTTTGCAAGCATAAAGGAGAGGGAGCACAGTGAGGTTCTCCAAAACTGCCTTCTGTTATGCCAAGGCAATATTTTTCAATCAAACGTCTTTCATAAACCTTCTTCCATTACCTTTTTTTTGGCTGGTATTTCTAATTCTTGGGAAACTGCTGAATTCTACATGGCTATTGTAAAACATGACATTAAGGTAGGCTGCTGCTTTTCCCCAGGAGACATCCTCAAATCTGCTGGATTAGGGCTTGCAGGGTTTTCAAACTGTATGAACATGGTTAAATCTTGCTAGTGAGCAAGGTACACTGAGCAGAGTCTGTCAGTCAGCAGTGAAATGGAGTCAGCGTTTTACTACTTAGAGAACTGAAAGTAATTCAGTGAAATTAACAGAAAAAACCCAATTATATCAAATTGCTATGGCAGATATTTGGACTGAAATTGCAGTGTAATAAACTCATATTCATATCAAAATGGAAAATCATATGTAGAGTAGGGCTAATCACTAATTTTCTTGCATTTTTATTGAGCTTATTTCTAAATGAACGCAGTGATTTCACAGCAGTGTTGATCTTCCTCACCTGCAGTGCACTCACTGTGTTATTAATGTAATTTATGAACAATATTACACTAATGCCTCAAGGTGTACATTGGCAATGCTCCTGTTATTAATGGCTTATTGCATCAGGAAGTCTGGTGTTGATTCACACCTGGTGATTTTTTGTCATAACACACATACCTGTTTTTTTTACTCTCTTCTTTGAAGCTCTTAGCTCACTCCTCCTCTAAGGGGGCTCAGTGAGTGGAGGGAGAATGTGGAGTGAGGCACCTTCCATGCAACTTCTCTCCAGCTAAAGTGTGCTCATTATGGGGAGTTTCTGCATTGCAAGCAGAATTCATCTGCTATTAATTTACTGAAAATGGCTGAATATTGCTGACCAGGGTAGGAGAAGCCTCCATGTGACTGTTTTAGTTGAATTGCTGTTGACGGCACTCCAGTTTGGTCCTAGCACTCCAATGGTGCCTCATGATTTACTAACCCTTACCTTTACATATTTAGCAGAATTCCCTGTTACAGCAATTAAGTAAGTGAACTATTGAGGCACGTATGTTGACAATTAAGTGACGAGGTGACTGGGTTTCAAGCGGCAAGTGTAACCTGTTCAATTTACAGTCGCACTAAACCTCCCTCCTTATAGCCAAGGTAAGGAGTTTTTAATAGTTGCTTGGATAAATCATCCTTTTTTCTTGCTTGGGCATGCTCACCAGACAGCATTTTGGAGATTGTGGAGTAAAATCATTTAATGGCCTGCCTCTTTATGGTCATATCCTTGGGAAGAATCTTACCTTAATGAGCAGTGCTCAGACCTGGGGAGCATTTGGTGGTGAGGGGAAGCTGTTGTTGCTGTTGGTTTTTATTAGTGTATGACCAGAGTGAATGCACTGACACAGCAGTGATGCTGCCAGGAGGGCACAGAAGTCTGGAAATAGGGAAACGTTGCTTCTGAATACTTACAGAATAGCCTTTAATTTCGTAGTCTCTTTTCTTACTTGCTTTTTAAGCCCTCGAAAGCTTTTGTCTATTTCAGTAAATAATGGATCAAAAACTAGCAATGAGCCAAGGCTGTGAAGCAAGGGCTGTTATCAGTGAGAGCACTGTCTCAGCTGTAGGATTTGGAAGATGATTTCTTTGCTGTGGAGTACAAATGCAAAAAGGGAAAAGTCTCTTGGGGCAAGGCAGCTGCCATGGGCTTGGTGCTTTGGAATGCAAAGAGTGAGCACAAGAGGGTTTATTCACCATGCTAATGCAAAATGTTTCAAATCAAATTTGAGTTTACCCTTTTTCAGAGTGTCTAGTTTGAGAAATCTAGGGCCTGATTTAGAACATGTGTTGAGAAGAGGGAGTTTTGACAATGCTGCCAAATTCTAACAGGTCTTTAGATTGAGTGAATTGTCACTTTTCAGAGGCTCGTAATGAGTAGATTTGGCTGGATAATCATGGGGACAGTAAATGACACATTTCTGTGTTTCACACTCCTGCTCAGAAGAATTTGTATGCTTGTATTTCTCAAAGAAAGAGCTGTAGGAATTTCTGTGAGGACAGAATAGTACATTCCAGCCTGAATTTTCTTTTCTTAAAAAACCCCAACACCCTGTAATCTGTTTTATTGAAAACCCACAACCCTTTATCTCCAGGTCTGATTTAAAGATCATCTCTGCATAAAACCTCTCTTTGAATATTCCAGTTTAGAAGACAGAAAGAAGTGAAAATAGGGCATTGTGGCAAGAATTCAGCAGGCTGAGCTGCAGGAGTCCCTGGCAGGGATGCCCCTGGAACGGCCCTGCGTGTCACACCCACAGTGCCACCATCAAAGATCTGGGAACTGAACTCACATTTACCAGTCCAGCACATCAGCTCTGGGGGGATTTCTTGCCTTCCCTCCTTTTTAAGTCTTCAGAGGGTTGTGATTGGTGATGCTTTGTTAAGAGGGTGTCACAGCATTCCCTCCCCTTTCAGAGGGAAATGCTCGTTCCCCTCTAAACGAGCTGCCAAGACAGGAACCTGGTGGGATGCAGCGTGGCAAAACTACTTCAGTCTTGAAATGATAATAAATATTTACAGCTATTTCTCCAGAGCTCCTTGGTATTGATAAAATGAGCAGGTCTAATTAAGGAATGTTTGTTGAGGCTCTGATGACTCAGCCGCTGGTGCAATAAACAGAGGAACAGAGACATTTTTCTTCCCTGCTTGGAAGGTGCTCCTCCTGTGCCTTTGTGGCATGAGTGACTGGAGTTGGCACCGTTTGGGCTACCCCTCACCTATCGACCTCTTGTTGCATCAAAAGATTCTATCAGCTTTTTTTTTTTTTTAATTATGTCCATTAGCATGCAGCCAGAGTTAAGTAGCAGTTATTTTTATGACTATTTTGAAAATGTCTAACTTACAGTGAACAATTCTTCAGTGGCAGCATGCTGCACCCAGATTTGATCATTTTGGTTCATTATTGAAAGAAAAATGTGAATATCACCTGCATCACTGATGCTGATCAAGGCATCTGCCCAACTGCAGAACATGCTGTGCAGTCCTAATCCCTCTTAGTTGGAGTTTTGGAGTGAGTGGTAGCTGAACACAGCTCTTGACCCGGATTTCTGGGATAACAAACTCTGGGAGAGTAGGCCTATAGAATTTTAGATGGGTGTAATTGGTGGGTGTTATGGAAATGAGACTTCCTTTAAAAATCTCAATAGCTCAGCAGAGAGCACTCTGTCAATTCCTATAGGGTCATACAAGAGTTCCACAGAAATTTGTTGAATTTCATAGTATTTTGCCATTAAAAAAATAGTTTGTAACCTCTGCTTACTCGCTATGCCATTCTCATTGGCAGAAAAACCTCTTTTACTGTGAGGGTGGTCAAATACATAGAAATATATACAATATTTACAAATACATGCTGCAACATTGCCCAGAGGCTGGGGCAGTGGTTCATGAAACCCCTTCAGGAAGGAGAAGTTTTATCATGCCAACAGGAGTGGTCTCAGCCATGAATGCCCTGCATGGTGCCGGGATCTCAGCCACAACAGAGTGGCTTCTGCTGCCTTTCTTGGAAGAGGGCAATAGTGAGGAAACAGCTTTGAAATGGCTCAGGAGAACGTAGATAGCAGAAGGCAGAGGTAGGAGAAGTAGTTGGCACTTTGGTAACAAGCTTTTTGTCTGAGATGATGCCCTCTACAGAAGATTGCATCTGCCAGCAAGGAAGAATTGAACTAATTGCTCAGAAACGTGGACCCACCTGCTGGGTTTTCCTTGCCCTTCCAGGAGCTTGCCCCTGTGTGGCACAGGTGAGCATTGTGCCTTCTCCAGCTGATGATCTGGCCACCACAGGTGCTGCTCTGCAGCAGAACTTCACCTTTTTGTGAAGATCTGAGATAATCTGGTATATTTTTCCCCCAAAGCAGGAGGAGAGGCACTAAAGATTTTCCAGGAAGATATGAGTCAAATACGAAAAAAAAATCAAGGTTTCCACTTCACGGATACACCTGGGGGAAATAGGCTTTGAAGATGTGACCAGATTGTGCAGAATTTTTTTATAAACAACATTTTAAAGGACAAATTGAGTTTAGATGTCTCTGTTGTAGCTGTGAGAAATCAGGAGCCTTTGGCACAAAAACCCCTTGAAGCACTAAATTGTTCCATTGAAGACTATGGGCATCCTGAATTAAGCAGGTCAGCTCATTTCAGACTTAAATTTGCAACAACACACTTGAAAGCCTTTGCAGAATTGGAGGTCACCCACAAAACAAAATTACAGAGTGTGTAAAAATCACAGAATCAGTACAGGAGCTGAGCTTGAAAACCAGGGTACCGTGATAGGTATTTTGAATGTGGAGCAGGTTGGAGGTGTGCTTTTAGAATTGCGAGGGTGAAACAGATCTGAAACTGGGAATATCTGACTTTATTATTATGGGCTCAGCTTTTGTCTGTGACTAGACCAAAGAAAGGCAGAATTTTATGGCACAGCTCCAAACATAATCAATGTTTGCATTCAAGTTCTTCCCTTCAACACTCCTCCTAATTGTTTAATTCAACTCACCTTTTGTTCTGTGTACTTCCATGGAGGTAAAATTTGGCCTTGCAGCTTCATTTTCACCATGCATACACATATAGGAATTATTCCCCAGGGTTTCCAATTTACACTGGAAGTATCCCTGTGTGATTTAGCTAAGACCATTAGAAAGAATGGTAGTGAAAAATTAAGTCTGAAATGAGCTGACCTGCTTTACTCTGAAATGTTATATTTATAAGCTCTGACAATGGAACAGTTAAATAAGACACAGTTTATTGTGTTAATCATTAATGGACTCTTTCCTAATGATTTCAACATGGGTCACTACATGGAGTGATCCAGTAGCACATAAAAACTAGCATCAGCAAAACTGAGCAGGGAGGGAAGTAGATGTTACTGCTGCCTTGCAGCAAAATGCTTTGCAGCAAATTGGCTCTGCTCAGCACAGGCATTTTGTGATGCTGCTCACAGGATTCTGCCCACAGCTCCTTCCAGCCCACTCTGAAAGGGCTCCAAAGGTTCAGTCTAAGGTGCAGTGCAGAAATGTGACAGGTTTTATTGGCAGGAAAACACCCATGTCTAGAGATCTTTTTGTTGCATTGTGGTTTCCTGAAGCCACTCTTTCCAGTGGCAGCAGCAAGCTGGCATGGCTTTGTCCTGCTCTGGGTGCTCTCCTCCACACAGCAGTGGTCTGCTTAATCAAAGTCTAATCTTTACTGATACAGCACACCTGGCCTGATTGAAGGTCTGCATTTTCATTGTCCTTTCTCTTGGCTCCCATATCTCTTTCTGTCCCGCTGTTGTCCTTTGGATGTCAAGTGGTATTAAGGGTTTTTCACCCTGCAGGGGCAGTGAAGGAACCTCCCTCTGGTATCTTGCTTCCTGGTTTGACTTCCCTCAAGAGACAAATGCTTTTTGACAAGATAAAATATGTCAGCTGTAATTCTTAACTCAACTGAAACATGGAATCAGTTGGTATTCAGGAGCAAAATTACACGAATGGGCAGAAGAACTCCAGCAGATGACAGAGGAAACATGAGAGAACGTTAAATGCCATCACAGGCAATCCTGCAGCCTAATCAGGATGTCCTTTTCAAGCTGCACCAAGAACTTCTCCAGCTAGATTTATTTTGAGAAGGCCTCATAATTCAGTGGTGGATAAGGCAGCATAACACCCAAGATGCACCAGGGTTTTTTGTTGTGCACGTCTGAGAGGCTGCAATTTCACATTAGAAATAAAATGCAGGTGTCTGCCAGTGAGAGGTGATGGCATTTTTACTGGCCAGGACTGATTACCCTGCAGCCAGGCACCGTGTGGGTATCTTGCCATAGCCCTGCCATTCTCTCTCTCTTACAGGCACACTCCTCTGCTGCCACAGCCCTGCTGTGTGTTAGACCTGGCTGTACCAGTCAGTCTGCTGGCTGTGTAAATATCGCTTGCACTCCTAGGCTGAGACCATCTCCATAACTCCTCTTTCTCCCATTTTTCCCCCTCAATCTGTCAGTAGCTACTGTGCTGCTTCAGTTTCAGTTAGAGCTGGCTGAGTCACACCTGTCACTTGTTATTTACTTGTTCCAAACCCGAGTGTTCTCAGATGAACTGTGAGCAGCAGGAAAACTCAACTGGCAGGGCTGTGGGAAGAGGCATCAAAACTTCCAGTACACTCAATGAAATGTTCTCTGAAAAGACTGCTCTGACTTGTTAACTGTTTCATGCAGCACAAAATTACATTTTCCCCAGGTGATTCACACGTTATTTCACAGTATTTGCTGACTTAAGTGTGAGTGTGGGGACGAGGGACAATCACTTTATAGTTCCACAGAGCCTGAGAAATCCTTGACTGTACTTGTCTGTCTCTGCCTAGGGGTGGAAAAATCTTTTTTCACCACAGTTACATTTGGGTTGATATCTTCTGGGAGTAAATCAGTAGAGAACCTCAAATATCCTTCTCCAGGGCATGTAAAAGTGGTGATTGTTTCTCACTTTGTGTTTGTAAGATTTCCTATAGACACTGTAGTCTGATTCAGCCTCACTTACTCTGAGAGCTTTGTAGAGGATGCAGCAGTTACTCCTTACTGACAAAGGAAATCCTAATTTGATTTTGCTCATAACATCCCTTCCCTTTAGTAGATATGTTTATATGTTGATATCAACTATTTTTAGACTTTAGTATAAGTAAAATAAATTGCCAGGAAATCTAATGCATTTAAATGAGAAATGGAAAAATACAGCACATAAATGATAGTGTCTTCCTTGTGGAAGAGCAAGGAACTCCTAAGGAATTCTGTGCTGCAAATGCTTTACATAAAACTTGAAAAAATCCAGCTCTGGAAATGGAACAGAAAAAATGGGTAAGACTTGGACCTGCAAAATGAAGCTGAACTGTGTTTAGTAATCCCACAAAACCAGACTATAAGAACAGTGTGTTATAATCATAGCTTAGGTTATTGCTTCTATTTAAATACTTGTACCGTGGAGTAGTTTAGCTGTTAAGTTTCCTGGCCTTATTTTGTGTTTTATTTTATCCATGTATGTATTTGTTTTCAGTGTGGTCTTGCTGAGTGTGTCCCAGCCCTTGGAGACCCTCAGTGCATCCATTCAAAGCACTTTCTGAGTCCTAAGCTTTGTCTAGGTAGGAAAAAATATTGCTGCTGTTTTTTTGGGGGGATTAGCTTTACTAAAAATCCTTTGCCATGGGAAGAACCATCTCCTACACTTGCTGTTCTCATACCTCATGAACTGACAGCAGCAGTGCATCTTTTGGAGGTTAACTCAGAAGTTATCAGGAAACAGCTGACTGGGATAGGCAGAGCCTGTTAAATCAGCCCTGCAGACACTCCACAGCGTGAAAAAAATACAGATAGTATGTGTGGAGAAAAAAAAGGTGAAACAAATTTGAATGTAATAGAGAGGAAGCCAACAGAACTGCTGTAAGATCTGGGCTTTAAAGAAGAACACAAAGCTGCAGATACATTTGTTTGGACAGCGTGACAAATTCACTGGATTCTCTGGACAAAAACCTCAGAGCTTCTCGTGTTGCCAACATATGATGAGAAAGATGCATTATTATTATTATTGTTTTATCTGAGAGGGTATTACCTAATGCTGCTTCTGTACTTGTTGCCTGTAACACTAATTTTGATAATGTAGAGAGGTTAGAAGAATGAGTCAGTGTTTGGTAACGGAACAAGCATTTCATTTATTGCTCCTAACTCCTGAGCCCTTTCACAGCTTACTTTCATCTTACAGATGCATTTTTTCCATGCTGTGACTAACAGGCTTCTCCATCCCACTATGGATACATGCCAGTGCACCACAGAATGCAGATTTCTGACTGGGTGGTGATTATGTTCTAGCCTGGGGACAGAAACAGAGCTCTGAGTCCTTTGGGGAAGACTGACAAAATGTAACCAATATCTAATCTTTGCATTACACAGCTGCTGATGGAGCTCTAGTGACACATCTACCAACTCACTTGCTGTTGCCTGTTAGGCAGCTTCCCACTCACCAGCTACCCTAGGTGCTAATCTGTGCTCCTGGGACACAGTAAAGTCTCTGTTAGCACAACTTCTTGCCTTTGATGCCTTCTGTTGCTGTAGGATTTTATTTCCTGCACAGATTAGATAAATACAAATTTGATCTACCTATTAGCATGGTATTGTTTTATGATGTACATGCAGTTGGTATTTTTCAGACAGTATTTGCCAGTAGGGAGGCCTTATGAGTAGAAGGGCAGCCAAAAGCAGCTCAGTGGTGTCATAAGACTTCCATTAATCCATAGGCTAGGATTCATTCGCTTTGCTTCCACAGTCACCACTTTGAAATAATGCCTTGTAAACATTGTGGCAGAATGGCTGGAAGTACAGGTGAATTATGGTTCCTTCTCTGTCTGAACAGGAGAATCCTACTGCACAACTGATCTTAGGGTTGGTGGGGTCCAGACTCATTTCTTTTCATTGCCATCTGCAAGGCTGGCTAGTGCTGAAAGGGCTGAATATTCAAAGCTCATCCCTCAGAATGGCTTACTCTATAAGAATATTTCCTTAGCCATGGGAAGAAGACATGAAGATCTGCCTCTTGCTCACGGGGATGTTGACTCCATCTCTTGGTAGTAGCAACTCTCATTCAGTAAAAATTACATCACAAGAAACCTCCCAAAATAGCCATTTCAGAGTTGATTTCAGAGTTGCTTTGAAACTGAAATCTAAAAAGGGTTTGCTTCTTTACTTATTCAATATTTATTTGCTTGAGGCTATAAAATAAATCATTGCAATGCTGGTTGGATCTTGCATGCTGCAAAAGGAATCCTTTTGTGTCTTCCAATACTAAATTACTACTCTTTCATCCAGAACATGGAATATTGTTGCCCCAGTCACAGCATCAAGGGTTCAACTAAAAACTGATTTTTACAGTTTCTGTGTGCTGCAGTTTCTATACCCTTTGGTTAAAAACCAATGAGGTTCATTATAGGAGGACCACTTCAAAGACCAAATTTACATTTTTTGACAATAGAAATGTTCTGAGCACAGACCTAGGCTGTTAATCCCATCAGGCCAGACCTCCTATAACCTCCTGCAAATTTTAGATGCTTTGGGCAGATCCTTTTTTGGCTGATGGGAGCTTTGGCTGTTTGCAGTGGATTTATAACAGCAGCTCTAAAGCTGTGTGTGATGAGAGTGAATTTCCTATAAGATGTTTACTTTGTGCCTTATTCATTACCACGAGCTGTTTTCCAGGGAACTGCATGGAAGTGTTTGCCATACTAACTGATCATCTGGGTCACTCTGGTAAACAGAAACCTTCTGGAATAAATAAACAGCTCACAATATGAGTTTTGTGCTGTTGAATTTTTATGCGTCTGTGTTTCTACAGTAACTTTGAAAACAAATCATTTTACAGGTTTGGGGTGTTCTTCTTTTGCCTCCTTCTCATTTGGTGTCTCTCTCTATCACTGCCCTGGTTGGAGAGGTCTCTAATCCACTGGGCAGTTGGCAGATGCCCCTCCTGGTAAACCCCCACTCCTGTCAGAGCTGAAATACCTCAATCTTCTACCTTAGGTACAGCTTTGCCATGAGGATGTGTGCCAACCCCCGTGTTCAAGGATATCATTGAACTTCTGTCAATATTGAAATAATTCACATGAGACCACTGCCTCTCACATGACTGCTCTTTACACCTACTGCGAGTGGGGCACAAAACCATGAGGAGATCAAATACTGTCCAGGGGCTCACACAAGGAATTATTGTCCAAAGCTGAGCCCTGGAGTCCAAAATCCAAAAAAATTTGTATTTGCAGGAATCTTTCACGCAGTTCCCTCAGGTGCTGAGTATACAGGACACACAAAAAGAAAGTGTCTTTGATCTCTTGATTTAACTACTCCATGTTTATTAAAGCCTGTTTGTACTTTGTAGAAAAGGTATCAGAGTTTTGATTTATGAGTCTCAGATTTGTAGGAGCTGATATAACAGAGCAAGGTTTTCTATTTGCAGAGGCTGTTGCAGTACTGAAGCCTTCTGTGACTTTGCAGGGAAGTGAATTGCTAAGACATTTTAAAAAAGCCCCACCTTTTGAAGTGGAATATAATTGCAGCACGTGCACTTTTAGCTGGTAACATGCAGGTGAATATCTGCTTGCTCTGACTATCAAAATTCAAGCCAAGCTGCTGCCCTGAAAATCTTCATCTCACAGCCTCAGAGGAAAATCTGAGTCTCCTCACATTTTGGTTTAGCTTGTATTTCTCTAATGAATATTTTAATAGTTTTCTTTTTTTTGGTATTATGTCTGTGCATTTTGTGAAAATGTCTACTTCCCTCTGAGAAAGACTAGGAGGTTTTTTAAGACTTTCTCATGTGCTCTGTCACCTGCTTTTTTAAGGTGCTTTCAATTTAATCCTTTCAGTTAATAATAAATCTATCATCCAGTGTCAGGGAGCACTCCAGTTCTTTTTCAGCTCTCCAGTTTGTGTCTGAATCTTTCCTCTTCTTTCACTGTTACCCACCCAGTGAGGTTGGCTTTAGAGCTTTACTGTCTCAGTGCATGCAGGAAGCATTGCTTCAGCTTGTGCTCGGAAACTATTTGGATAAAATGACTGGATGCATAATTTTTGATCCCACTGCTCCAGTTCTTTTCTCACACTTTCCCTGCCTGCACACACCAGCCACGAGCTCCTCACCTCCTTCTAGCCTGCCTGTCCCACCTGCTTTCCCCCTGCCCTGGCTCAGGAACGCTCCCTTTGTCTGGGCACAGCCTCCTTCCCCAGGAGTAGAAAAGGGACCACAACGTCACTGGCTGTGCCATCAGTGCTGCTCAAGTACTACAGTCAGGGTTGGCTCCAAAGGAATCCCTCTTTGCTCTTTTTTCAAGCATTAAAATAAATTCGAAGGGAATTCACAAATTCTTCTCTTAAAATTGATACTTTCCAAGCAAGGCTATCACAAGTAACAGCATTATTAAAGTGCTAAATAATTGCAACAGGCCACCATGCCCTTGCTTCCATGAGGAATACGTACTTCTTTAAGTGATTATGGAACAGTATTGAAGTGGACAGGTCTTTTCTTGGCATACTTTGCCCATGAGTGGATTTACACTGATTTATGACAGATAAAATCTGGCCAGTTTTACCTAGTGGGAGTGACTGATACAGCAGCTTTGACCCTTCTTTGATCCCACCTCTCCTGATTCCAGAGCAGAGGTAGCACTACATTTAATTCTACAGTTCCAAATATGCTGGTGGCTTGTATTGTTTACTTCATAAACACTCTGTGGTGAGACTGAAAGGAAAGAATTGCTTGGATGCATGGAAGTCTTTTGAAGAGGGGGATACCAATCCCTCCTCCTGATTTAGGGCTGAGTGTATGAAAAATGAAGCACATGCATCAAGTCAGACTGCTCTTGGAAAGCACTGATTTCTGTAGCTGTGGGCAAGCCAGAAATGTGGCTATTCAGAGGCACATCAAAACCCACTCTGCAAATTAATAATGTTTCCTAAAAATATGCCATTTGTCTCACTTTCTTCTGCAAAGAAATCGTCTCTTAAACATGACTATTTCTGCTAAATGAGATATTTGTTGCATTCAACAGGAACAAAGGAAAATACAAACACCAATGATTTTTAATCACTTGACTTTGCTATTTTTAACCCTTTGCAATCAATAGCTGACTTTTCCCCTAATTCAGCAGAAATGTTTATACCTTCCCATGTAGCACCGGCTTCACTGGAAATAGCTGTGGAGCCTGTTGCTCTCCATATTTATGATTTTAAGGCTTTTTTTCCCCCGAAGGATGCAAATCCTAGTATAATTTTCAATAAGACTTTGGTGTTTTCACAGACCAAGACCAAGTGTGAAAAACTTTTTCTTTGCTGTCTGTACAGATCTGGATAAGTGTGAGTTTGTATATCCCTTCCCTGTGCCTTTGGCTTAGTAGGGGTTACAGTTTGTACATCTTCTGCTGATGCTTTTGTCCATAAAATGTGTGAAAGAACAGAAGAAAAAAGATCATCTCACAGATTCCCTTTCTGTGTAATGATCTTAGTGCTTTTTAAACTCCCCCTGTTCTTGGCACTGCTGTAGCTGGGATGGTGTGGGGTTATAAGCAGGACAATGGTTACAGATGGGATGTTTTATTGGGAACAACTTGCAGATCTGACAGAATTCCTGTTTGAGATGCACAAGCCTTTCTGGATCTTCTAGATCTGCAGCAGCTTGCAAAGCTAAATGCATGAATAAAGGTGCTGAGAGTAAAGTCAGAGAGAGATGAATTAGAACACCTTTGAGGACCTTACGAGAGAGAGAAAGAGATGGATTGCTCTTTAAGACATGAAAAATGTGCAGGCTTTGAGCCCTTTCAGTTTCCTGATACCATATACTTACTGATATGTCAGTTACATTTCTATTTACGTTTTCCTGTCCCGTTTTTCTTTAAAAGACAGTATAGAAAATGAATATTTAGTATCTGCTTTGGACTCTGACACCCCAAGAGCAAGAGGCTTGGAAAAATCAGGTTCTTGGGATTTCAAATTTATATCCAAAAGCAGCAAGGAGCGGATGAATTTTGGCATAAATTTTCTTGTATCTCAGATACTTGATGTGAAAACTTTTTTTTTTCATTTAGGGAATGGATGAGACAATTTTGTTAGGGAGAGCATCCTCAGTGGTAAACAGGAAACAGGAACTCATGACTGAAACGTGATGCACACAGCAAATATGGCAAATGCATGGTGTGAAGGGAATGATTAAAAAACCCATGAACTGACATCTTAGTTCCTGATTGCTATCCAGTTCCTCTGCTGAATGAGGCAAGGATTTGGAGGAAAGGGTCTGCAATCAAAGGCTGTTGTCAGAGGAACATTTTCTAATTTTGGAACACTTGACTTTCCAATTTGAGTAACATTTATAACATCAGGTTTCAGTTTTTGATTAAATGGGATATGCAGCACTGTTGTACAAAATCTTTATGTCATGTCAGTAGAAATACCAGAAAGGGAGAACATGGCATTGGGGTGCTCAGACCCCAGGCTCTGAGTGAAGACTCAGCCTTTGGTGTTGCATGTGTTGTTCTCTGACTTGCTGCGAGACCCTGGAGAAGTCACCCTGCCAGCTGTGTCAGATCCTGCACCACCAAATAACAGAGTTTTGTGATGGTAGTTTCTATTTTGAAACATCACTTTATGAAAGGATCAGCTTGGTGTTGCATGTAGAGAAACACGTTACTGGATTAACCTCTGCTTCACTGTGCACACAACATGATTATTGAACTCACAGTTCCACGATTTTTCTTGTGAATTATCATTACAGGATGTGTAAAAAATAAAAGAACATTTACATATGAATTACGGAACCGTTTCTATTAGGATATTGAAGTTTCATTCATTTTTTTTACTGGCTCTGTTTTTTTATGAGGATCATGGTATATTTTTGCTGTATTTATCAGTGAAATATTTTTTTATTTTATGTTGAAACTGGATCTATTGCTTCTGTGTTCTAAAGCTGGGATTACAAGTTTAGTGTTTGACTGGAGAGGTTGCTGACTGGTTTGCTGTCCTTCAGGCTTCCTATATATTAAAATTATTGCCAGATAACATCAGATGTATCTTTGTGTGAAGCTATTCAGACTTACTAATACTTTTTATTTCCATTCATTTCATTTTTGTCAATGCACCCATTTTCTATGTTTATAGTTGTCTTGAAGCCACCAGATGATATTAAAACCCTATTTTTATCAGTGAGGGGAAGGCTCTTGTTAAGCAATCTGTTGTGTTTCAGAGTCTTAGGTTTTCTACAAAAGAACAGCCTTTGTGTGTCTTCTGAGTCTGGCAGGCCATTAAATAATTGTTAATCGAGGAAAATCTCCAAAGTTCATCTTGTTTTGACCTCATTGGCCGTCCATTTATAAGGTTATTATCAAGTCAATTAATTACTCACTTGAGTTGCTCAGTCACCCTCAGTCTCCCTTCATGAAGGGAGATGAAACACCTACTAGAAAGCTCCCACTTGTTTGGCATTTCCTTGCCTTTTCAGGGTTTGTGATGGAGAAAGCATGGGGCGGGCTCAAAAGAAATGTGCTCTGGAATATCATGTCACAGATGTCACAGTGTAAATCTGGAGAGCACCTGCTCATGGAGACAGGGAGGGCTGCTGAGATTACTGTGAGTGGGGTGTCGGGGGGCAGAATGAAGGTGCCAGAATGAAAACACACCTCAGGACAGGCCAGTGAGGAGGGAATTTACCCAGGCTGAAACAAAGGGCATCCTGCAAACAGGGAGTCACTGAGCTCCTTGTCAAAAGGTCTTCACCACACTCTCCTCTGGGCACGAGTGGGAGCGAGGCTTGGAGGATGTGAGTGAGTGAAAGGAGTTTTGTTTTACAATACAGGCAGCCCTGCAGCCTGGTGTGCAGCTGTGCCAGGCTGTGCTGGCTGCAGCCTGCTCCCTGTGTCTGTGATGTGACCTTGCAGCGTCCCCGCGGTGCTGGGGTGGCATTTGTCACCTCTGGGGCTGTGTCCTGGAGAAAGAGTTATTGGGAGTGGGTCAGGTGTGTGAGCGAGTGTTCCAAAGGTTTGACAGGGGTTCAGCAGTGGGTGTGAGTCACTGTTCCAGCATGATAAGGATTTTTTAGCGTTTACTCCTTATCTTTTCTCATTCTATGACAAAGAGATGCTCCTTGGTAGTGCCAGTTGTCCCTCTGCCTTCATCAGAAGTGTTGTGGAGAGGTGGGCTCTTGGGAACGGGACCTGTGTTCTCTGTGTTTGGCAGAGGAGGGCAGTGACCACTCCTCAGCCCCCCAGTTCTTCAGTTTCTTTGTCCTGCTCAGAAAAGCCTTTGAGATTTTTCCCACCTCTCTCCAGGCATTGTGAGACACAGCTGCTGAATGACCAAGCTGTGGTTCCTCCAGAATTCCTGGCACTCAGGCTGGAGGAACGAGCTGAAGTGCCTGAAAAGAGCTGGTGTGGTTCTTTTGAAGCAAGGAGAATCAGGACAGTCACCCACTGTATCCGAAATGAAATTACTTCTCTCCAGAAAAGCAGTTTCTGAAGTATTTCCTACATTCTTGTATTTTGCCAATACAACTGGCAGATGATTTTTCAAATTGCTTTTAATTTGCTAAGGAATCATGAAGATGTATTAATGATGGTGGGAAAATCTTCTGCCTAATGAGTTGGTGTGCTTTATGCACTGAAACTGAAAAGAAAGAAGCAAGTTTTAACAATTTTCTTTTTAGTTTTTCATAGGTTTTACTTATTTTCCTGATTTTTTTTTTTTTGGGGGAGGAATTTGAAGTGTTTTTCTCAGGACTTATCAATCTACAGTTGTCTGTGCATCCACAGTAAGATGTGCAAGAAATGTGTGAATGACATGTGCTTTTGAATAGGTTACAAAAAGTTGTACTGCCATTTAGGAGAAAATACAACATTGTAATTAGTATCACTTTGCTATTGACTGATACAAGCAACACCCAGCTTTTGATGAGCAAACAAGGAATGGGAGGTGATAAATATAAATGTACCTTTGGCTTCACAGGTTTGACCTGTCAATTTTCTTTGTCTTGAATCAGAGCAAAATTGGGCTTCTGACTCCTGCAGTTCCCTTTGATGT
This sequence comes from Cettia cetti, assembly GCA_013401135.1. NCBI lineage: Eukaryota > Metazoa > Chordata > Aves > Passeriformes > Sylviidae > Cettia > Cettia cetti. The sequence goes on from VZUI01076297.1 coordinate 33,693, forward strand.
CGTTTTGGTGTGCTCGTTCTGTGGCACTCTGCTGTGGGGTGCTCTGTGGAAGCAGGTGTGTGGGTATAAATGAGCCATTTAACGCAGATTTTTATGGTCTTGTGGCTACTTAGGCAGTTATTAACTAAATGGAAAAGTGTTTTGTCCGTGCCCTGGAACTGTGGGTTATAAAGAAAATCCTTCACACAGAAAATCTTTTTAATAATAACCTGCTAAACCTATTAGTGAGTTTCCTCGAGGCAAGGTGGTGAGTTTCCCCCTGAGGAGGATTCACCTCCAGCTTATTCACTCCCATAATTAGCTGCCTTGTTGTGAATGTTTGCCAGGTACTGTTGAGGCCAGGGCTGTAAACCAGGAGAGGCAGGTGCTGTGGCTGCTCCTCCAAAGTAACAGCAGCACTACTCAGAGCTGCTGGGAATGTCTGGAAGGAAACTCCTCCCTGGGCCACAGTCTCCCCTTCTCCCCCCTCCCCAGAAAGATATGACCTGGTTTTAGTAAAGGCTGAATTTTCTGCTGGATTGTAGACATCAGGTTGTGGTGAACCAGACCTGAAGTCAAGGTGAGGTTTTATTGGTGTGACCTGATTTTCCTCACTTTTTTCACTCCAGGCTTCTGGCTAATTTACCCCTGCTGAGGGTGTGGGACCCATAGGTTTTGGCCAATCTGACAGCTCACTGAAGGGCTTCTGCAGCTGCTTTAGGAGCATATGTAGCATTTCAGGCTGGAAAAAAGTGTCTGTCCTAGAGGAGGAATTTGTTTTGCAGCATGAACGAGCAGGGAAGAAATGGTCACTGCAGGGTGAAGCAGATGCTGTGGCAAGGCTGGGCTGCACAGCCAGGGATGGGGAGAAGAACTCCAAAACCTTTCTCTCCAGAGCCATGTGAATTGTCCAACTGTGACTTCACTCATCAAGTCACACGGCATTGCTTTTAGTGTTGTTATAAATGAATAGCCAAATTATCAACCAATAAAGAGAATTTATTGATTCACAGCCATATGAAAAGTCTCTGAGGTAGCCACGATCAAAGAAAGCAGTTCTGAGCCCGGGATCAGAGCTGGGTGAATGAGATGTGGCCTCTATCTCACCGTATCTCCCCCGTTCACAAAGTCCCATTTTTTGCAGGTCTATTTTATACTGTTTTCCCCTGGAATTTTGGATTACTTCATCTTTCTTTGTCCCGTGCAGTGTTCCTGAATATTCACCAAGTTCTTTCTCTGTCCCTGGTGCTGAAAGTTTCCTGAGGAGCGGAGCGATGATGGCTCGATCTGATTTAGGGGAATTTTTCATTGAGATTCAAGATGAGGAAGTCCATTGCACGATATACATCAGGCAAGAAGTACAGAGTGATCAGAGTCCATCATGAGGGAGGAAACACGACTTCCACTGGCACTTGTTTCTAAAGGTGTGCAAATGAACCTTTATCTTGAGCCGTGCTTTTGTGACATACATAGCTCACATACATGGGATTTCTCAATACCAGTGTGATCCTGGCTCGAGTTATAACATTTTACAAATAAAATCTCGAATTAAGTTATACCATTTATAACAGTGTTAATCAAAATGTCTGCACTGGAGGACAGACAGAAGAGAGCATACCGCAGTAAACAAGCATGAACTCTCCATGCTGGCAGAATTAACAGAGCTGATTGCTGCAGGGGTGCAGTGGTGTGTAAAGGTGCTCCTCTGGGGCTTCCAGGGGAACATTCCAGAGGGCTGGATTTGCATGCAGGGCTCTCTTTTTGTTCTGTAAAGAAGGAAATATTTTTTCCCCATGTGGTTCTGGATAAAATAATTATCTTATTTAGTTAGGGGAAAAAAGTGTTTGGATAGGTAGGCAGGGAAATTGTCCCCTTCCCTTGCTGAATGGCCTGCAGGCTTGGCCATGGCCCTTAAACCAGCTCCGGACTAGGGCTCCAAATTCAAAGAATCCTGGGTGATGCAAGGTCGGATGGGGTCAGCAGAGTGAAGAGAAAGCCTGGCCTCTTTGTGTTCCTGTAACTCCTTTTCTCTGGAGTGAGACCCTGAGAGGCATTTCTTCATCTTGCTGGCATTTGAGGAATTTAGGAAAATGCGTATTTTTTTCCCTCTCTATTGGTGCTATGATATTTTAATGAGCAGCCCCCGGGAACTGGTGCTGTGACATTATTTCTGGGTGAATACTTTTTAAGATCTTGCCCTTCTGTGTGTGGAAAAGGTTGTTCTTGGTCTCATTGGAAATGCAGCAAATTTGTTACATTACTGACAGAAGAAAATATTTGTTTTCTCTTAGCCTTTTTGAGGAATGATCTGCTTTTATTTCTGGTGTACAAACACATCCGTTTTCATGCTTCGTGATTTTTTAACAAATTGTATCTGGAATGAGCATCCCAGTCAGAGAGTTTAGATGTAGAAATTGTTTGCCCTTCTGTGAAGTGTTATGAATAAGAATCGGGGCCAGGAGATATTTCTCCCTTTTTAAGCCTTTATTAAGATCAGCTCTGGGTGGGCCCCGGGGGCTGCACACACCGCCGCTGCTCCCGCTGGACAACGCAGGGGAGGAGGAATTGCAGCTCTGTCTCAGGGCAGAGCTGGGACTTCCCCCTCTCTGGATCCAAAGGAAAGTGCTGTCAGCTCCCAGCTGGGCGGGTCTGGCCAGTCCAGGTCCATGGAAGTCACAGTGAGGGACCAAAGAGTCTCTGTTGGTGTCCTGGCGTTCCTCTCTGCTCTGCTGCTTTGGGGGTGTCACTTGTACTCCGGGGTGCTGCATTGGCTCCTTGATTGGGTTTTATTTCTTTTTTCCACGGTGTTTTCCCAAATTTGCATGAATCTCCGGAGAATCTTGGGAAGAGCAGCTGTGTGCCCGACAACGCAAGGGGGAAGGGGGTACAATGGGGCTGAGGTGGGAATTAACAATTGAATGACCTGAGCCAGGTGAGCAATCGGGAATGGTTAACATTTGTAAAGGCTTTTGTTAACAACACAAACCTGATGCTAGAGGAAAAAAAACACCAAAAACTTTCTGGGTGAATTTTATTCCTTACTGAAGGAAAGAGAGAAGGGTGAAGGGAAGGTGTTTTTTAAGATTTGATTTACTTCGCATTATCCTGCTTTGTTTTTGTGAGTAATAAATTCAGTTGGAACCTCTAGTTCAAGCCTGTTTTGCCTGTGGTGATATTTCGTGAGTGATCTCCCCCAGACCTTATCTCAACCTTTTTTTATAGTTTCTCCCCCTGTCCAGCTGTGGAGGGGAGTGGTAGAGAGGCTTTAGTGGGTGCCTGGCCACACTCCTTGGGAGTTGCACAGTAGGAAGTTTGTCACCTCTCTGGGTGACATTCATTATTTACATTAAGTTACTTGTTCTCTAAGCAGGTCTAAAAAATGAATGCTTCATTTGAAAATGAAAATCTGAAATACTCTATTTTCAGGAATATTTCCTTGTAATTTCCTTTTTTAATTTTTTTTTTTAAATCAAAATGGCTTAGATAATTTACCTACCTTTAATTTTAAATAGTTCCATTAAAAACCCTTTCCTGTTTTTCCTCATCTGGATTGGAATAATTCTCTGTTTTTTTTTCTGCCCTTATTTTGATTCTAGTACCATTTACACCAGCATATGCTTGGAAATCAAGTGTATTTATTTCCACAAACTGGCACTCGGTGTTAAAATCCACCTTTCTTTAAAAATACTCAGTGATCTACCCAAAACAGCAATGTACCCAAGACTCTTTTTTTTTTTAGGCTAAAAAACACCATAAAATCACCTTGAAAAAAAGAGTATGATACATAATTTTTTATACCTAAAATTGATTTTTAATTTAGTTTTAATTTTTTGAGAGGGCAGATCACAGAGGGCAGGTGTCCAGACTCTGCATGAAAATGTTGATTGCCATGTGCCTGGCAGCCTGCAAATGCCAAGTGCTTATTAGATGTTTATGAAATTATTTTCAGGCACTTCAGCTGATGAGTAACTTGCAAACTGAGCCTCTCTTTTGAGAAGGAAAATAAAAGTATGTATGTGTATGTGCATGTACATAAAACCCAGAAAGAACTTCCAAAGCTCCCAGAACTGTGACAAACCTCTGAGCAGCCTTTATATTGTGTTAAAGTGATGATGTATTTCAGAAGCTGAAGACCAAGCTATCATATAAATCTTTAATGCATAGAATTTTAAATTACTGCTTAGTGAACTCGTTGCAGAGGGATGGTGAGAAGAAGCCCCACAGGAATGCAATATTGTTAATTCTAGCTTCCTCTACCTATATTTTCATTTTCTTAGAAATTAATGTGTCTCTGCTCAGCAACAAACACACTTTAGGCCAAATAGCTGAAAGGCATGCATTTGGGGAGGTGTCTCAATTTGGGGACAGGAATCACAAATTTAGCTATTTTTGTAAATCATTCTTGAAATTTTGGGTCACTGGGTAATCAGCAGGTACACAGCTCAGGAAAACAGGTTGCTCTGTTTTGGTGACTGAGTCTGGAATTTAATCAGCCGAGCTTGTAAATGTTGCTATGAATAAACAAAGCTGCAGAAGGGGCAGGCTTTGGGCAGTTTCCCTCTGACACATCACACAACACCATCCCTGTTTCCCAGCTTGGTCCCTACACACCTTGGGAAGGGAGAGAGGCTGGTTAGGCACAGAATTCAGTGATGTTTCTGTATAACCTCCTCCTTCCCACGGAGAGAATAAATATCTTCCTGGAAGATGCTGCACAGACCGACTCATCCTTTCTGAGGGAATGTGTCCATGAGTCAGAAATTGTGGGTGAACATGGGGATGGGATTTGCCCCAGCAGGAAAATGATTTGCAGCAAGAGTGGGTTTGGTAGAAGTGTCCAAACCACCTCTCCAAACTTGTGCCTTGGTGAGGTCTGTGGTTCAGAGCAGATTTCTTCGGATGCCTGCATCTGAAACCTTTCTAGAGAGAGAAGGTGAAGAGAGAAAAGGAGTGGCCCTAGGAGAGCAATGTTTGGGTGCTCAGTTAAAAAAGATACTAGATATTTTGGATAGAAACTTCTTGACGGTGCTTTGGCTTGCCTGGATGTTGATGAGGTTGCATTGCAGTTTACCTAAGCAACTCTTTCTATATTATTCAATATATAATAAAAAAATCAAAACAAGAATTATTAATCTACCTAAAAATGCAATGGTGTTTTTTTTCTGATTTTCATTTAAAGAAATAGCTTGTCTGCAAAGAAGCCTGCTTGTTAAATTGTGAGGTAGTTTGTAGCCAAGCAGCTGGTCATTGACCACTGAACACAGATTCCTCCTCTGCCTGTTTTTCTAAGGGAATGGTACTATCTTAAGGATATTTGTCTAAATGGTGTGCTTTTTTTGGGTTTTTTTTGGCATTATATCTTGCAAGCAGGGAGCAACATTATTCTCAGCATTGGTGCAAACCTTACCCCAGCATTTATTTGTCTCTGCTTAAAGAGACCACATTTTCCTGAAGAAACAGTGGGCCAGCAAGGACTGATTTTGTGGTTAAATCACTGGTGGCTCTTCCAAATCCCTCAGCAAACCTGGCTTGGCTCGGGTCAGCTCAGAGGCTGGATCAGTGCAGAATGCCTGAACTCTTACAGAAGACTAAATATACAGAAGACTAAATCACTTACTTTTAACCTTGGAGCCCTTTGCCACACTGGGGGAACCACTGGAAGATATTTTTTGCCTCCTGAACGTTGTTTTCACTTAGCTGGCTGTGGTGTTTCTCAGATAACTGGAATGCAATACCTCGAGGCACACTGTGTGGTGTGACAGTGCGTCTCATGTGCATTCACAATTAAATAAAGTTCCTGAAGATTTATTTTTTCATATGATAGTGCCAAGAGATTTCAAAGACTTTGAGGCTGACAGTTACAGTAGTTGCACTGCATCCATTCTGGAGCTCCTGGTAAATTAGATTTCCTGAGCTTGCCTTAGCAGAGGTGCAGTCTCCCATTTTAACCTGTTGTCTGTTGGTCTGCTGAGTATCAGGTTTAAATTGGGGATTGGGCTTTTTTTCTGACTAGATTACTTGCAGATATATAGTACACTTCATTACTGATTCTTCTCATTTCATATGAGAGATGAGAATCACCTGAGAATGAAGGTGGTTAACAGAATAGCTTACAAAAAAGGGGGGGACAAAAAGCTACAGACAGGAATTTAAATGAAAATCAATTTCTTTCTCATTGGAATTCAGGAAGTAAGACTTGCCTGCAGGATTATCCATTTTCTTTGCTTTTACACCTGTTCTGAATGTGTGGGCTGCTGGGTGATGTCCCAGAAATCTCATTTGTACTTTCCTTTTCTCAACAGCCTTGAGTCCCTGGAAAAGCTGGGGACCAAAACTAAGGAGAAAAAAAAATAATAAAAAAGGGTAAAATAATAATAAAATAGAAATAATTGATGATTTCTGGCATATTTTTATGAGGTTTTAAAAAAATACCCCACAATTTCCAGAGCTCTCTGAATGCGAGTGCTGAAGCAGCAGGTGTGATTCATCCCTGCCCTGCTGCTCTTGCAGCTGTTTGCAGCTGTGGAAAGCAAGATCAAAATGCTGCCAGATCAACAGCTGAGCCTTTATTCTTAGAAGGGATAGGTTTTAAAAACAGGAGCCAAGATATTTTAGCACTTCCTTGGATGAGATTGTATTAAGTGACTGCAGTTAAGATGAGCTTCACTAAAACTCAAATGGTTCAGTAGGTTCAGGGCAAGGGGGATTAGATTTATCAAGCTTGCAGTAGGTTGAAATGTATTTATGTAAATAACAAAAAAACCAAAAGCTGTCTGAGAAGGAAGCTGGCTGTATTTCCATTTAAAGAGTTCCCTCCAAAAGAAATGGAGCAGATATTTGTGCAAATGCTGCTGTGCAAGGCCTTGCTGAGGAGATGAGACAATTGTGCCTTCATGGTAGAACACAGCAAGTCACACACAAGGAGACAGAGTTTGATCCCATCCTGGCTCACCCTTTCTAATCCCCTGGTGTAGCATTGTTTCCTTGTGGTGGGGATAAAGGCTTGGTATTAATTTTTTAGCTCCTAGCTAAATTTTGCACTGCCAATGAGCCATCTGATTTCATAACAGCTCAGCCTCGTTGTGATACTGCACACTGAGGTCCTGTGATTGATGCTATTAAGTCATGTAATATATCCTGCCTTCTGTTGTCAAAATGTATTTTAGTTATTGTCAGCGTTTTAACGTTTCCAGACAGAGTTTTAAATAACTGATGCAGTAAAGGAAGCTTCTGGGTGAGAAATGCAGTGCCCCGTGGTTTGCAACAAGGAGATGTGACTGAAGCATATTTGTGACTTTGAAATGACAGTTCCTGAGATGACAAATCTTTGCGGAAAATTGTTATTTAGTTTTTTAATTGGAATTCTGGGAACATTCCTCGTGCTCTTTTAGGCATCACCTGCTAATGAAAAAGCAGTAGCCAGTGAAGAATGAAATTAATTGTTAGTCCTTTCTTAAGATTCAGATCACTTTAGGTAAAACCATGAAAAAGAAATTATTGGGAGTGTCGATAAGACAAATCTCTAGACTATGACCAGAATTTACAGTTTCATTTCTGCCCTTTCCTGCCAATAAAGCATTTGGCTCCTGCTTAAGGTAATTTAGAACAGCCCCTGCCTGTGAGCCCAGACATCAAGGTAGGGGGCTCCTGTGTCCCTCTCCTTGTGGGGCCAGAGGAGTCTCCAGCAGGGTGAGGGACTGCTGGAGGAGTGCTGATGTTCACCATGTTACAGAGGTGCAAAGGAGCATTTTGGGCTTTCCTTCTGCTGCTCAGCTCTCATCTGCCACTGGTCACAGATAATTGTGAAACCAGAAGCTGTCTTTGATTTTTTGGCTTTTTTCCCCTGCATCCCTCAGGTGCTTTTCTTTGCTCTCTCTTTCAAACTGTGCAAACCAGACTTGCTCTGTGGCTAACTTTGCCCTCAGGGACTCTGATTCTTTATAAACTCATGATCCGCACTCCTGCCTGGATCACTTGGGGAGTTACAGGAGGACAGGAAGGCAGAACTGCAGTAGGTGTGGTGTGAGAGTTGCCAGGGAGCAGGGCAGGTCTCACAGCCCATGTTCCTCTTGGGGAGAGCAGGGAAGGAGGGAAAGATGGCAAAGAAGCACCCTTCATTGGGAGTTTTAAAAATCATGAGGTAGATGCACCCGAGGCAAATAAATATTTGAAAGATAATTTAGGTACTTTTTTTTTCTGCTTGGGAAATTGTCACGAGCATCTTCTGATCCTTTCATGTTCTGCATGCACACTGCAACTCTTTACTGCACTCAGAGCTTTGGTTCATGGTTCACCTAGGAAGTCACCAGCTTTCTGTGCCAGTGTCCTGATTGATGACAGAAAGGCAGTAGCCTTTGGATGGAAACGTCTCTTCATGAGCGTGGTGTGTCACCTCTGTGTTTGCACTCACAGCTCCCGAGATGTTTTCCTGACATCCAGGCCAGTGAATCTCTCTCCTGTCGACAGCAAGGGAGAGCATGTGTTGAAAGAGTACCTGAAGTGGCATAAACCCGACTTCAGGAACTTGCTGATGCTCTGCCCTGTTTGTGCAATATGTCACATGTCAGGAAGGTTATGGGAAGGAGCTTGCACCTTCTGCATCTGATCTTCCTGGAGCAAAGCCTTGGATGGTCAGGGATGCTTTCTTGTAGCATCAGGTACTTGGATCTTAATGCCGGTCCTTTGACACCTGAGAAACTCTTAACTGAGTAAAATGGGTGATAAATGACTGCACGACCTGAAAGTTTTAGCACCATCTTCCTTCATGCCTTTTCTCTTTCTATGTCTTTATTAAATTTTTAAGAAATATCCCATATTCATTATTTTCCCCTGGTTATCCCAATCTCACTTGATTTTGCTCATTTAAATAACAATACCAGCATAGAGCAGATTAATGGAAAACCTTCTCATAAACTGCATGGTGCATGTGTTTGTCAGTGTAGCAGTAAAGCTCCTAAAATCCTGGTTAGGCTGAGGGCTTTCAAATCCAGATATTCAGCTATACTGACATGAATGCAAAATGTTTCCACAGTGTGTGCAAAAAAGAAAAGCCTGTCTGAGTATGGCATCGTCTTTCTCTTTTTGTTAGAAGTGACTACACATGTCCCTAAAGATTAACTGAGTGGCTGGGAAGAAATTAGGGTCTGTTTTTGTTTGAGGCTGTTTTTAGAAATAGCTGCCAGAAATTTCTGGAGAACAGAACCTTGTGAAACTTTAGCAAAAAGAGCAGCAATCAAGTGACAAGGGATACCTGAAGTGGGTCACAGGAGTGGGCTTTTGGGGGGGTTTGTTCTGAGTTCAGCTAGAAGTTAGAAAGATGAGGTTCAGCCATGGGGGGAAGATTTGCAGTTTCTGTCCCACCAGAGCCATGTTTGCCATTCTGTGAGGTGCAATGTGATGGAGCACGTGAGTTCCATGAGCAAGCACAGCAGAAGGCAGCCAAGAAAATAATATTTTTCTATGGAGTTAAAAATGCACCTTATTTGGCTTTGTTTTGAACTTTTCAGAGGGAGTCTTTGACTTACTATCTATTCAAGAGCCCCAAATCTTTCTCCTGTACCTTGGAGATTTAAACTGAGAGACCCACCAGCTTGTGCAGTGCTTTTCACCATTTGGAAGCAACATCATTTTTTTTTCTAATAATGCCCTTTCTTCCAGGCAACGTTTTGTTTCTGAGAAACCAGCTGGTCACTTGGTAACTGCTCACCATTTACAATTAAAAGTGACTTCAGCTATTAGCGGAATATTGTTGGCCCTGTAGCAGTGATCCTGCTTTTTAAAATGGTTTTTTAGGGCTTCTGTCATTTCACAGGGAAGATGTTTTCTAATGATTTGACAGAAAATACTAATGCCTTTATCTCAGGGAGAAGAATAAACTTTTTCACACCACATCACTGATTCGTCGTGACTTTTTTTGTGCTTAGGCAGCCAATGCAAGCACAGAGCCAGCACCTTTGGGTGCATCCACCTGCTTTATCCCTGTGTTTGGGTCCTCCTGAGTTTGGGGTTTGCTGTTTTGATACCTGGAGATTAAATTCCCAAATTATTCAGACAGGTCCATCACTTTTGCAGGGAAATAGGTGAGGAGCAGGCGCAGGCACCTTGTCCTGGTGGTGGTTTGAGTGTTCATTGCTCCCAGGGGAGCCTGGAACTGGGCTGGGAGCTAAAGTAATTCTCCAGCATTTTTGGGAATCCCACAGTTTGCCACTGTTCCTGCTGACTTTTCAGATTTAGAAGCAATTCTCATATGTTTGCATGTGTATGATGTTACTTCTGGGTTTTAATTATGGACTGAGAAGTGAGATTTGACTGGGCAGTTTTTTAACCTTTTGCCACCAATGACTGGGCTCCCCCTTGTTGCTTTTAGCCTCTTGTCCTCTGTCCGTGAGTGTGGCTGATTTTTTCATTATGGACAGTACAGATAAATATTTGCATTGCTCTCCAAGAAGTGAGAAAGGGGAATGAGGCAACATATTGTTATAAACTTGAGCTATTGACACTTTTATGCAGCAAAGAAAAGAGCCTGAAAATAAAATTTAATGGGCTGTGCACACCGAAAGTCATAGAAAATGGAAATACCTTTTAAACAGCTTCATGGTAGTTTCTAGCCTGAGCCAAGTCTTCCTCTACTGTAGAACAGACAAGGAGCTTAAGAATTAATTACCTAGTTGATATGCATAGTTCATATAATATGTAATGGATATTGGACTTCATGTTGAATACCCACAGCAGGTCACAGCAAAGCTGCAGGTTGATTTGTTGCTCAGAAGAATTTAATTGCTGCCTGTCATCCTGACTTGACCTCAGGATGTTCTCTGACTGCTTCCTGGAAGCTGAAAGTTTGTTCCACAGGAAAGTGTTTTTTCCTTTTTGAGACAGGGCCTTTGCTACATTTGTAAAAGGTAGGAATCGAAGGGCAATATTGAACTAAAAAAGAAAAAAAAATCAGATTTTTTTTAAAAGGGATTGCCTTTAAATTGATAATTTCCAAAGAGTCTATATGTAAGGAAGAACAAGGGGTTGCATATAAGACTTTTTCCCTAGTTTGTGTCCATTTTGAGTGGGGAAAGAGGAAAATCCCAAAGCATTATAATGCAGCTTTCTGTGCTGTCCCTTACCTTCAGTGCTGTCAGTCCTCCTCCAGAATATCTTTTCCAAACTAAGAAAAAACATGCATTTTACATGGACTCTTTCCCAGCAACACCTTATGTTTGTAGTCCCATTCATGGTCATAAGGAGGATTCCCCTCCAAAGAAGAATGTCTCAGAATTTCAACTCAGTATTTGTCTATTGGCTCATTTATATATTCAGTATTTTAACTTTTTCACATTTTGGGGCCATGTAATAGATTGCACTTTCTTGGGCTCAGAAATTACATGGTATACCAGGATGGATAAACACTGGTTATTTGGGGCAAATCTTGAAGAGTAAACAGAATTTGATTAATTTGTTGAAATTTTTTTTTTTTTTTTTAGAAAAAGGTATGTCATTTGCTTTTTTCACACCCTATCTTCAGTATGAGCTGAAAGCTTTCTAATTTAAAAATTTATATATATATATATAAAAGACTTTCATATATTTTTAAGACTTTTGTACCCTGCAAGCATTATCAGTGGGGCAATATTGTACACTGCACACAGAGAAAGCAGGATACTTCTGTGTGTGACCTACATTTCTTTCCTGGTCTTCACCTCTTTATCCTTCATCATAGGCAGTGGAAAGAGCTAGAAAACAGCAAAAGACTTTGTGGAAATCTCGGTGCTTGTATTGATCCTGTGCACTTGGCACCTCTGAGATTGCATCTCTCCTCAGGGAGGATTAACTTCTCTGCTGGTTATCTTGCTGGAACAGACCCCAAATGGGCACAGGGGTGTCCAAGGCACAGCCCCCCTGTCTGCCCTTCATGTCTTGGCCTGAAATAATCACTGAAAAGCACACAGGGCTTCTCCTCTCCCAGCCTCGTGTGTGTGTGTGTTACCCCCACAAACTGAAACTCTGAAAGGAGTGGAAATTAGTAAGTGTGTGGGAGCGGCAGCAGTGGCTGAGGATGCTGGTGCTGCCAGCCTGTTTGGTTTCCTCCTCTCTGCTGAGGTGTGCCCCCCCAGGCAGGTGAGGAGCACACCTGCCCATCCTTGTGTTGGTGTCCTGGTCCAGCCTCCTGCTGCAGCCCCAGTTTGGGTCTCCCTGCTGGAGGGGGGTGTGTTGGCTGAGCTGCACGTGGTTCAGAGGGTCTTCTCTGCTCCTGGGCTGTGACCTCAAATGTTCCCTTGGAGATGTGCTTGGGTTGGTGAGCAGAAAGCTTTTTGGCTCAAGGGAACGTTCAGAATTGCTCAACAAGCATGTCAGAATATATTGTATTATGTAATTTGGCCCACAGTTCAACCTTTTCAATGCACCATCATTTCTTTAGGAAAGTTCTGCAAATAGGTGTTGTTTTTTGGTGGTTTTTTTTTTTTTTTGTTTGTTTGGGGTTTTTTGGGGGTTTTTTTTGTTTTTTTTTTTTTTTTGGCTTTTAGGAGGAGCTCTCTGTGGTCTCCTCTTGTGTTGATTTTGCTGGGGAGTTTAAGCACTGAAAGCTTCATTAAAGGAGTATCTTCTAGTTAAGGAAATACATATCTGTTGCATATAATAATAAAGCTGCACTACTCTTACTATTATTGACAGCTTAGTTACTGACAGCAACAAAACTGCTACATGCTTCCTGTATTTTGCTGCCTAACTCCAGAGTCTAAGAAGATAAGAGTTTGCAATCCAAATTCTTCTCAAGCTTTTTGAGAATTTGGTACCATCTTCACAGTCTATCCTAGCTCTGGAAATTTAAAATAAGTAAATAACTTTAACCTGTCCTGGAAAAATGTCATATACTTAAAAATCATGTAGTTTAAAAATAGTTTAGTTTTTTTTCCCCCCACAACCTCAAGAATTCAGAATTTTCATTTAAAAAATGAAAAATCAACTACTAATACGGGGTGTCTTACTTAAGATTTTTTGGGGGGTGTTTCTTTTGTTTGTCCCACAAAAAAGCCTCTCAAATATTGTAAAACTCAAGGTAAAAGCAGGAGAACTGGCAGCTTTGCTGTTGTATGTTCCTAAATGACCTTGAATCTTTTTGCTACGTTGTTCATGAAATCATTTTGTGCTGATGCTAGAAACTTTCCTGAACAAACAGAATTCCTTTTGCAAATGTCTGTTTACAAATAGATAGATAAGCAACATGCTAAAGCAGGCTGTCAGGCTCACAGAGGTATTGATCCTGAAAGTGTTGTGCAAAAGCACTAAAAATTAATTTAAACAATAACAAATACATAAAATAATAGTGAATATGGCAGAGCATCCCCAAATCCCAGGCAGCTGGCATCGGGGCTGGGCACGCCAGGGGGGCCAGGCTGTGCCAAAACCATGAGAAAAGTGCATTTTCACTGCATTTTAATTGATTATTAATCAATTATTTTAATAAAGAGGTTGTCCCTGATGCAAGGCTCTGCTGCTGGAGCCAAAGGGAAAAAACTCCATTGAGGGCAAGGGAAGTTCACCAACATCCCGAACAGAAGATTGCTGCTTTGCTTTTCATGTGAGAAAACACATGGCAGTGCAATTGAAATGACCAAAACCTTGTGTCCAAACATTCTTCTATTATTTATTATAAAGTCTAAACTTTTGTTTGTGGAGAAGGAAACCTTGTGCAATGTGATACCTCCTCACAGAGATTTTTCCTCATAGTAAAACTGTTTCATTTCAACAGAAATGAAACAGTTCTGATGGTGTTGGGGCAAAATATTTTTTCCTGGTTGTCAAAAATAAATTAACAATAGTTTTCAGTTATAATTTTCTAAGATCACTGGGGAAAGGGCTTTTTTTGGATGTAATGGAACTTTTTTAGTGTCTGGTTCTTGTAAACATTGACGGATAAACAGAGGCTAGGATGTAAAAAACCTCAGCTGCTAGGTAAAATAACCTGAGTTGAAATCCATCAGGACAGAATTTTGGGTTTGGAAGGTCAAGTCCAGATATGGGAAAAGTTACAGCTGAAACAAATGTGAGAAGGTGTCTGTTGAAAACCACTTAACTTTTTTTTTTTTTTTTTTTTTTTACAATCTGCCTGAAAGAATGGATATTAATGAGATACCTATGAAGAACAGGATTTAGTTTTGTGGTTTCTTTACCTTCGCTCTTTTGCAGTTTTCTCTGGCTCTCCACCATCCATTCCTGCTGTAGTAGCTGTGGGTTTGGCAGCTGCCAAAAACACTTGTGTTCCCCCTTCCAGTGTGATCCTGGTGATCCCTCCAGGCAGATTCCTTGGAGGATGAGCACAAAGCACACTGAGCAGAAAAGCAAGCATGGCTTGGCCTGTGTGAACCAGGGCTCAGGACAGGAGCCTTGGCTTGTTGTGGGGGCTAGAAAACATTTACATGTTAATTGCTTTGCTTAATTAAGCTGCAGATGCCTATGGAATGATGCCAAAAGTGAGATGTATGGGATACATAGGTTGTGATGGAACAATCTCATCAATGTATCATTGAGATAACTTATTATGAAGGTGCAGTTTTTGCCATTCTGCACAGTGAGCAAAATTTTGATATGCTACATAGATATTTTTATAAATGCTTAGCTGAGCATTTGTATTTTCATTGGTAGTGTATTTCACATCCTTTGGCTCACAAAATCTGTATTTTTGTGCCATTTCTCCAATTGTAAACTCTTATGAGTAATGAAAAAACCCCATAACATTAGAAAAACTCTGAAGTGGTGCCATCCTCATACAGTGTAGGCTTAATGCTCTTCAATGGAAGTAAATTGCAGAACCCTGTGATTAGGGTGTGCATTTTTTCACTAGCGTAACAGAGATTACTGTTAATTCTGTTAATTTTCTTATCCTAATCCCTACCAGTCATATCTGACCTTTGGCCACTCAATCTCTTGTGGTAAAACAATAATAAGCAGGAAGCATTGTACTCTTGAGAGGAAAAATAAATGCATTTTTTGATATGTCAGTGGCACTGTTTTAAAGAGGAGATGCAGCCCTAGGATAGCCCTATCTAGTACTGGATAGAATAGGGTAAAGTGCTAAAGGGTCTCACAGCAGTACTTGTAAGTGGGTTGTTGTTTTTCCTAGAATCCTAGAATCATTAATGTTGGCAAAGACCTCTGAGATCACTGAGTCCAACCTTTGGCCAAACATCGCCATGCCAACTAAATCCCAGCACCCAAGTGCCTCATCGAGTCATTTCTTGAGCGCTTCCAGGGATGGTGACTCTGCCACCTCCCTGGACAGCCCCTTCCAGTGCTGGACAACCCTTTCTGTGAAGAAATTCCTCCTGATGTCCAACCTGAACCTCCCTTTGCACAGCTCGAAGCCGTGGCCTCTCATCCTGTCACTCTTTCCTGGAAGAAGAGGCTGAACACTCCCAGTGTCCTCAGCTGCTCCTCATAGGATTCTCCAGACCCTTCCAGCTCTGGTTCTCTTCTCTGGACTCGTTTCAGCCCCTCCATGTCCTTCCTGAACTGAGGGGCCCAGAGCTGGACACAGCACTCGAGGCGTGGCCTCACCAGTGCCCAGCACAGGGCCACAGTCACTGCTCTGCCCCTCCTGGCCACACCATTCCTGATCCAGGCACGGTGCCAGTGGCTTTCTTGGCCGCCTGGGCACACTGCTGGCTCATGTCCAGCTGCTGTCACCAGTGCCCCCAGGTCCTTTTCCCTGGCCACTTTCCAGCCACTCCTTCCCCAGCCTGTAGCACTCCACGGGGTTTTTGTGACCCAAGTGCAGGACCTGGCACTTCACCTTTCTGAACCTCTTGGCCTTGTCTCATCCCTCCAGCATGTGCAGATCCCTCTGCAGGAGCCTCCTACCCTCCAGCAGTTCAACACTCCAGCCTGACTTAATGTTGCCTGTGAACTTCTTGAGGAAACCCTTGATCCCCTCACCCAGCTCATCAATAAAGATATTAAACAGGGGTGGCCCTAACACTGGCCCCTAATGACTGTCCCCAGCTGGATGTGGCACCCTCCTCACCACTCTCTGGGCCCAGCCATGCAGACAGCTCTTAACCAGAAAAGATTGCTCCTGTCCAAGGCATAGCCTGCCAGCTTTTCCAGGAGAATGTTTGAGAGGCATTATCAAAGGCTTTGATGAAGTGTTTGTTTGCAAGCAATTGTATTCCTCACCATCTGATTTTTTTATAAGGTATCTATGAAGTTGCTCTCCCTTAGGGCTAATTGATTTAGACCTGTGTAAAATCCAGATTGCTTATGTAATATAATGTTTGAATTTCTGCTGTGCTTTACATGGCTACAGCTACCCTTTTATAGATATTAGTGTATTCCTAAAATTTAGCCTTTACACTATTAATAGCAGCTGGGGATTTTTTTTTGTCTTTTTTTTTTTTGTCTCAAAAATGAATAATTAAAGCAACTTGATTGGAAAATTTAAATTCTGTCTTCAATATGCTGAAGGTTTTGAAAAGATACATACTTGACATATAATGTCAAGGAAGGTGTCTTTGTCAGTTGTGCAATAAAATTTCTGAACATCCTCTTATCAGCTTCACTTTTAAATGTTATTAATCTAGGTGATCTGTAAGTAACGCGATCAAAGTCAAGGCAACAAAAATCTCCTGTTGTGGAAGATGCCTTTGAGTTGGTATTTTGTATTGGCTCAGAATTGGCAGAAGGATATTGTTAGAGTGTGTCTAGAGCAGGGTGATGAAGGTGATGAAAGACCTTGAGGGCAAGATGTGGGAGAAGCGAGTGAGGCTTGGCTTGCTTGCTCAGCTTGGAGAAGAGAAGGTGAGGGGTGCCCTCATGGCAGCCTACACCTTCCTCACTTTATTAAAGGGGAGAGGTGAGGGTCCTGATCATGCCACAGAAGTGCTCAGAAATGTAAAAAACATGTTTTTCTCCAAACTGGACTGATTTTTAACTTCCTGTTCTGGCATATTGGAAATGTTTCTCGTTATTGCTAATAGAAAGGTCCCTCATCAGTGATGGCTGTTGCAATGAGGGTGCTGCTAGACAGATCTGAGGATTGTTGGAGATGGTGGTTCATCGATAGGCTGAAATATGAAAGAACAACAGGTAATCTAGAGGCAGGAGGAACAGCTACTGGTGTGTACAGTGCACAAAGCATGCTGTGGTGAGTTCTGATTGAGGCTTTCCTGTTGATTTGAATTGATTGTCTCCTCCTTCATCAAGAGTGTTCAGCTGTTGATAGTTGTAGAAGTGAAATGTTTTCCTGCCTGCCCTCCTTTTTCCATGATGCAGTCTTGGTTTGCACAGTTTTTGATAGGGAGCTGTAGTGGTCCATGCCATCCTAACAATTCTCAAGCAAAGAGCATCCTTCAGTTTAAACTCCACATATTGTGTCTGTATGGTTATTGCCAGGATGTCACATTTGTGGCAGTTTGAAACAGATACTGACAGTCAATACCTTTCCATAGGCATAGAATAAAAGAATGCCAGCATCATACATAGCTTGCAGAATACTGTATAATTTTCTTAAAGCTTCAGTGACTCGGGAGCTTTACTTCATTAATGGGCACAAACTTGGTAAAAAATTGGCAGGTGGTAGGGAATGGAAGGAACAAAAACTGAAGGACTAGAATTAAGCACTGGCTGGAGGAGATTTTTATTTGGTGTTTTATCTTCTTTGCAAGATTTGAACATTTCTTCACTTCTTGTCAATATGAGGTAACATCAATGCTTTTTGCAGATTAATATTGTCTCTCTGCTTGTAATCATTCTCATTAAACCAACGTGTGAAGAAATGTATGAAGAATGGTGCAGTCTGTGAGAGGATTGATGTTGACAGGTTTTGCTGTTTTAGAAAAGAGGAAAACATTGACTTGCTTAATTCCCCTTTAGGACTCATGCTGGACTAGTTCTAGGACTAAATGCTAGAAGAAATCCCACACAAAGGCTTTGCAGTCATTTTTCAGTTCTGAGGTGAAACAAGACAGAGATATAACAGGCTGGGTAATGATGACTTCACCAGCAGAGATCTTTAAGCTGCAGGTTGCCTAAAGCTTGATTTTGCAAAGCACATCAGCTGGTTCTTAATTTCAAGTTTGAATCCCTTCTAGCTGAGCAAAAATCATCTCATCTTCGTTCCTACCTTCTGTTAAAAATCTGCCAGACTCACAAGGAAGGAAGGAAGTAAAAGCCACCAAAACACAGTCTAGAACACAATGTGCCTTCCAACACAGGGTGGAGCATGTGGAGTGTCAGAAACCAGGCCACACCAGTCTCCAGTCCCCTGGTGACTCATCAGCAGACATGGCAAAAATACAAAAGTGTCCTCTCTGTGCTGCAGATCTCTTCTGGTGGGTAAGTTCCCTGGTGGACTCTGCAGCCTCCTGCCCAGCCTGCTGACCTTCTGGAGCAGCTCCATAAGAGTGGACTGTGCTCCCTGCTCCCCTGCTTGTCTCACATTGCCCTGTGTCTGCCTCCCTTTTGCTTTTCTCCAGATCACTTGTGTGCAAGTTAACCTGTGTCAGGTGAAAGGTCTGGGGACTACTTTGGTTGCTTGGAGGGCAGAGCTCTCTTCTGTTGCCTATCCTGGAGCTGCTTCCCTAAACCAAATTGCTTCTTGCATCTCAATGATGGAGATAATAATGGCCGTTTTTCACCATGGCTTAATAAAACTCTTGAATACAGGAATAACATGGAAGATCTCTCATTGGTTTGGGTTTTCTTTTTTGGTTCTCTTTGGTTTGTAATTTTGGTGGTTTTTTTTTTTTTTTTTTTTTTTTTTTTGTGTGTGTGTGTGTGTGTGTGTATTTATTTCATATTTTTTTTAGAGAGAGAAAATGCTGAACATAATTCCAGCACATTCCTGTGGAATGGAGGTGGGAGCCTGAAGGAGCTGGTCTAATCACCTACTGTGCATATGGATGATGGGTGTAGAA
Source organism: Cettia cetti (assembly GCA_013401135.1). NCBI lineage: Eukaryota > Metazoa > Chordata > Aves > Passeriformes > Sylviidae > Cettia > Cettia cetti. The sequence continues at coordinate 52,574 of VZUI01076297.1, forward strand.
TGTAGAGATTTAAGGAGGAAAGAAAACTTAGAAGGAAAGACACGTAGCTTTGCAGAGGTGCAACGTGACCCACGCTCCTCCCTTGTGCTGAAAGGTCTCCTGCTGCTGGCTCCTGTCCATGTGGGCTGGTCCCAGCTGGTGCTGCTGGCTCTGCTGGCCCTCAGATTTATGGGTGGCTGGAGCCCATGCCCAGCCCATTTTATGTGCCTCAAGATCTGCTCTGCTTGCTCTTCCACACCACTGTGGTGGGTTATTCATGGGGCTGTGCAGGAGGTTGGCACCCCCTGTGTCTGATCCAGATGTGCTGCAGCTGGAGGGCAGGATGTAGCTCCATGGTTTCCCTCTGCTTGGCTATGCAAGGGGACACAGATTGGCATGGCACCAAGTGCCAGGACTGAGTTTTGATCTATTGTCTTGATGTGGGACAAGGGAAAAAAAAACAACCCGCCACCTTAAATTTTACTCTTGAGTGAATCTTAATCTTTAAATTAGTAAAAATGCGAATGTTCCCATTCTGTGATTTTAGAATAACTGTAATCATTTCAAGGAAACAAAGCCTAGGAACATTATGGTGTTGAATGCAGAGTAAACTGATGTTTGAAATGATGTGTTGTGCATCTGCACACGTCGAAAAAGGAGTTTAATGTCCTAATTTGTTTTGGATCTTGCCCCCCTCTCCTCTTGTTCATCCCTGTTTTGTTTTCTTCCTTTTGTGCCTGTAATTGCAGGCGTTATTAGAGCTGGCAGGATGAGCACCTCCAGATGCATCCTACAGGAACGCAGCCAGTGCTGACACTATTCCCATGCCAGACTGCATGCCAAGGCAGTGAAGCTTGCTTGTCAAAACCCATACCCTTCCTGCACAGCTTCCAAACCCATCTCCTCACACAATATTTTGACACAGAGTGATTCATGATAACCTCAAGATTTGTCCCAGGCCTTAAGAATGTGTCTTTTGGTATGTTGAGACATCCCTGGTAAAAGTAGGATTTTGGAATACTATGGCCTAGGCAGCTTTCCATATTCTTCTGTCAGATGAAATGAGTTGAGTGGTTTAAAATCCGTTGTGTTGAACCTTTCACTGGGTTTCATGTTCGGGATTTTGGGATTTTTTTTTTTTTTTTTTGGTAAGCTTTCTCTGAATTTTTAAGCACTCTGAAAACAACAACAGAAAATTCACTTGTTTTACCAAACTCGATGCATTTTGTGTTGTGATTTATAGCAACAAGATAACAACACTTCATTTTGGGGAAGAATATACTCATTTTACTTATTATTTTTACAGGTATCAGGCAACAGCATATCAATAATGCTCCTTTTACGGGATCTTTTCCTAACTGGAGATCTATACTGTCACCAACACGGCCTTCCACAGAAGCTAAGCCTCCCTCAGTAGCTGATATTTCTCTGGGACAGACTTTGGAGAACGCAGACTTGCTCCAGATGATAAAAACGACGCTGACAGGTGCCCGTAGCAGGACTCTGGATCAGATGCACCTGTCACCCTCCCTGTACCAGGGCAGTGGGAGCAGTGCCCCCCAGGAGCCCGCCGAGGTGTCAGCCGAGTCGCCGCTGCGGCCGTCGTCTCAGGACGCCGACGACACAGCTGCTCTGACAGGTTTGCCTCAGCTTGGTATGTCTGCCACACTGCCCTCCACACCACCAGTGACACATCCCAGTACAGCCGTGCCATCCCAGCCAGTGCCATTAGAAACACCCAACATCTCAAAAGAAAGCACATCCGGGATCAGACATGCTTGCTACTCTTCCATCACCGTCATTCTCCTCATTGGTAACTCGGTCACCTCATGCCATTAATTTTTCTAAACCAGCTGTACTGCCCATCTAAGTGCCTTTGTCTGCAGATCCTGAAGGTTTCTTCAGCACAGATTCAGCTAGCCTACAGGTTAGTGAAAGCAGGAACAGTGCTCTGAGCATGGTGCATTCCAGTATGATGAATCAACCAACTTGTTGAAGGGGTCCCAACTTGCTTAGGGGGGCCATGCTTTTCATTGGATCAACAACGGTGCATTTCACAGAGTTAGTGGGAAAAGGGTTTCCTTTGGAAAGGACCTCTTTGTTGTCTGTATACTCTGACATTCCTGGGTCAAAAATGCATCAGTCTCCCCTGACAGTAACTTCCTAAAGTTTGTCACGGTTCCTTACTAAGAGTATATATAATGTCTCTTCCACTGAAGCTGTTTAGGGCAGCACAGACTGGCAGAATGAGTGGTATCACTCTTCTGCCATCATCGGTTTTTCAGGACAAAGCAGAGGTTCCTACATCAGTCTTCCATGCTGCAGGTACTCCACATCCAATACTGTCAATGAGTCACCCTCAGTCTTTCACAGCACTGACTAATTGCACTACAGGCTCTAGCCCCGCACCTTTCATGTCATCAGCCTCCAAGAGGAGGCTGAGGTCTCCAGCTCTGCACAGAGCACGTCCTCCCTTTCACTGCCAATATCACTTATTCCACATGCAAGGCACGCTTGCAGTGCAGTGCTGCCAGCATGAGAATTTAGAAGCAAAACAGATTTTCTCTTTAGAAATGCAACACACTCCTCTCCAACAGGCCCAAGGTCTCCCTTGCTAAGGGAGACAAATGAGGTGTTTACTGGGGCAGCGTGCACAGCCTGTCCCAGGGCGGCAGCAGCCAGGCAGGACAGGCTGCAAACCCCTCCTGCTGCTGCCTCGGAACCAGACTTTTGCAGAAGGCCTGACTGGTGCAACTTAGCAGGAAAACAGCATGGGACTCCCAGCTGCCTCTGCCCTGCTCTCCCAAATCCCGGTGGCTTTCCTGTGGCAAGGACAGCTCAACAGCCTTTCACAAGAGGAGTGACAGCAAAGATGTCCATGAATTTTACTGCCAATAATGTCTACATGATGGGACTCAGCTTTCCAGAGTTTCTCCAGATATCCAAACCTGTACACGCCTCATAGGATCAAGGACACTAGAGACTGTTTTGGAGATGGCCGTGATGACTCTTGATCTAGCTGCAGTGCCATTAGTTACTTCCACTGTACTCCTTTCAAAACCTGAACCTGCTCCACAAATACCTTCCTCCACTTCTGGTTTTGTGACTGCACATCTTCCACCTGGAGATGCAGAGAGTTCAGATGTAACTCTAAATGAAGAAAGATGAGAGTACCCACTCTTGTGACCCCACATACAGAATATTTATCTCCTAGAGCTTTAAATCATTTAACCTCTGGTCAGACTTTGCATTCAGTTGATAAAAAGCCACTGGCCTCTGTCATGCCTCCAGTGTGGGGTATGCTGCCATCTCTTGTTTCCATGACAGCAGTGATGGACAGCCACAGTTGTGGCTCTCCCAGGATTTTGAATGCAGACTCTGAAAGCAATTTAGATCCTGTCAGGTTTCCTGAAGTTGTAACTTCAGTTTCTACGTGGACCAGTAAAGCATTGCTATCTGCAGCTGGCATTAGTATTCCTTTGGCAAAAGCTTCAGTCCAAATGGAGATGAGGGAAGTTGCTCCAAGTACTTTTCCACTGGAAGATGAGTACCATGCACCATACTTGGTAGTATCAAGTCTGCAAAACAAAATTAATACAAATGAGCAGCCACTCTTCTCCACCCCTTCAGCAAGCTATACATATGAATCCTATAGTCAAAACATTTCAAATTTACCTTTTGCTGAAAAGAATAACTTTACAGAATTTGATGTAGATGCATATGCACTGAAAGCATCTCCAGTTCAGTATTCATCCATTGCTGCTACATTGACAACGCCTGACCCTCTGCAAAAAAAGCATGGAAACACGGCTGAAGACATTGCTGATTTCTTCTGTGCTGGAGATGTTCCTATCAGTATACATGAGGAAGCACCTCTCCATTTACATGTGCCTCCTGTTAATGCTGCAGGAGCTCTCCCTAGCTCTCTAGAATCCCAAACAAGTGATGCTGGAAAGATTCCTGACCAAAACATTAGGTACAGCACCAGTGTTGGTTTTTCAGCTCACTGACAGCTTGACTACTTCAGCCCCAAACAGAAGCAGTGTCACCCTCAGCACACTGCCAGCCCAGCCCCTCTTCCCTGTGACCAAGCCTTCTGGCTCAGCTCTCTTGGATAGTCTTATCTTAGCAGGTGCTGGTTCTGGAAGTTTTCTGGAACCTGCAGACAACCAGTTGGAGTGCCCTGGTTGTTTGTTTATGGTAAATATCCAGCCACGTTCAGTGAGGAGGGGTGGGACACAAGTGCTACAAGTCATAGTATAGCTCCTAGTAGAATATCTAATAAAGCTGCCAAGGGGATCCCATTGCAAACCCCTACCACCAGTGGTCTGCAGTCAAGGCATCATAACTTCTGTCCATGCATCACCAGCACAGATAGTCTCCTTTTTTGTCAACAAACAACTTTACCCGTTCTGTTCTTACAGTGTTATCTGGAGTATCCTCTGGTGCAATACCTACAGTAGAAACTTCAGAAGCAAAACCACTAACAAGAAAACCACCTCCAGCTTCACCAGTGCCAGCTTCCTCCTCCTTTTCTCTAGGCACTGAGAACACACCTTTGCCATCCGTGATGGCTCTAAGCACACCGATACCAACACTAACAAACAATAGCCCTGCCACAAAGCTGACATCGGAGCTAAGCCCAGTAGGAACACAGGCTGATTTTCCTTTTGCAACGAGAGACACGACCGCCTCACCTCTGGACACGCCAGCTCTGCTCATAACCCCCAAGAGCAGCCCGGCCACAGCTTCCACACTCGCACCCACAGCCCATGCACCAAGGCAGATAGAAACAACAGTAGCTGACACCCAGAAGCTCCCAAGCTCAGACATCACCAAAACGCCAACCCCATACCCCCTGACAATGACAGCAGCTTTGACATCTATTACAGCATCAGCGAAAACAACTAGGCTTCCCCCTCCTGCAGCGGAGCTCAGCCCTGCTTCTCCTGGCACCACGGCAGCAGCCGCTTTCGCTAACATGACAGCAGCTCCCTCCCTGGACTGCCGGCTCTCTGCCAACATGATGCTGAAAACAGGTATGTGCAGCCACTGCCTCTGCCGAAGGGGTCCCCTGTGCCTGTCAGGGGCAGCTGGGGAGGTGTGAGAAGCACATCCCAGTGTCAAGGAATGTGGGGCAGCAGGGATGGATATCCATCAACTGGGTGGATACCAGCAGGGTTGCTGGAAATGGCGTTGGCTGTACTCGTGGCTTGGGTTTCAACACGAATGTGTCAAAGGAATGGTGAGATCAGGTGCTGGGATGTTCAGGGTCCACCCTGTGTGGAGGGACAGCCCTGTAAGCCGGGATGGTTTGGTGCCTGTTTGCAGTGAGGAGTCAGTGTTGCTGAAGAGGACAGTGCAGCAACCTGCCTCGGTCCTCAGCCCTGTTTATGCATAAAAGCCTAATTCTGGTCTAATATGAACACCTAATTCTAGCTTTACAGACACATTTGAAAATTATGTTTAGCATTTAGAGTTGCACGCTTCAAAATGGGAGGATTTTGAGTTTTCTGTGTGAACAGTGCCACTTCTGCCTCTGGCTGTTTTTTCATGGACAGCTTCTCCTTAGCGGAAAAAACTCTAAAGGGGCCTAGAGAGGTACCTTGCCCAGGCTTCCCATGGACTCCTCGTGGCAGCACAGCACCAGAAGCTGTGTGTGTCTTGGAGACCTCAGCAAAGAATAGGTACAGAAAAGACTTTGTGACCTTGCATGATACAGGCTACAGTGAAATAAGTACCTTTTGGGCTTAATGTGTGTTTGTTAGCTGCTAAATGTCCCCATCAGTAGTGTGAAGAGTACAGCAGCTGTTTCTAAAGATAAAAGTAGCTTTTGTGCAGTGTATGATCGAAAGCACTCAGACACAGCTATAAAACTTTCTGCAAATTTTAAGAGAAAAAGAAGATAGTGATAGTTTTATTAAAGAAAGCATACCGACGCTTCCTAAATAGAAAATAATTGTAACAGTGGAGCAGCAGATTTCTTTTATGTAACTGTGGCTGTGGAGATGTGAAGCCTGCCTGTGCAGCTCTGGCTCAGTCCCCTGGGAATGCTGTGCCAGTCTGTCCTCAGGCATTGAGTGGCCTCGTGCCTCCTTGGAGAGGCAGTGTGGCAAAGACCTGTTGTTGCTGCTAAAGAAATTGCATTTGTTAGACCTTGCTCTGGAAACGTGGAAACAATGGGCTATTGCCATGGGATGAATAGGGAACTCAGAAGCTGCTGAGCCCCTGCAGTTCTTGTCTTTGGAGCTGCTGCTAATCCAAGCTGCTTTGATGATCCCTGCACAGCCAGCCCCATGTAAAACAATTAAAGAAAGCAAATAGGAGCAGGGTGATATCTCAGACCACCCTGTGGCTTTTGTTGCTCCACAGTTCTGTTTCTGAACACAAGAAGAATGATGATCAGCAATGCCTTCAGGGAGAGTGTGAGAAGAGGCCTCAACCAAGTGCTGAGACAAGCTTTCAACCAGAATGTCAGTGCTCAGGTAAGTGTGCTTGGCTTCCCATGCATGACTTCACCAAAACAGCTCTCCCACCAAAGGACCACTGCTGGCTGCAGCTTCAGTGGTGCCTCTGGATGCAGGAAACCTCTTGGAGGGGAGCACTGAGACTTTCCCATGGAGAGCAGGCAGAGGTGGCACCCACTCTGGTCTCTAAAAATATAAGGAACACACCAAAGCTTTTAGTGGTTTATTTGATAAAGAAGAAGTGAGAAATGCAAACTTCTTGTTAGTGTGCTCTGGGAAAATGACTACTGACAGCAGTTTCCTCTTCCCCCTGCAGCTCAGGAGTGACTTCTGCTCAGGGGCAGCCAAGTGCTGCTGTGCTCAGCCTGGATCAATGGCGAGAGCATGGCTGCTAAATGGGATGTCACTGCTGTCAGTCCTCTCCCTGCTTTGAAAACCCAGTACCTGACAGGTGCAATTTCCCAGGACAAGAATCCCGAGCAGGGAGAGAGTATGTTTTATTGAAAAAAAGTGAGGTGATGTGTTCATCACTTGGCAGCTAAATTGCACGAATTTCTGCACTGCTGTGTGTGAGAGCAGGCTCAGGTGGGCTCCCTTTTCTTTGGGACACAGCCTCCTGTGTACTCAGGCTGGGGTTTGTGTGGGGTCCAAGGCTGTTAGGAGTCACACTCACCAAGCCTCTCAGAAGAAAAAATGTAGTTTTTCTCAAAACAGAGGTCATTGAGTTAACTTGGGCCCTCAAGCTTTATTGCTGCAAGCGTGGAGGATGTCAGTTGGTTTGGGAATTGTGTGCTCCTTGGCAGCAGCAATAAAAACTGCCAGGTTTGGTCCCCTGCCTTTTTGCAAACCTGAAAGGGGTTCCTCCTCCTTCTAAGAGAGGAATCCAGCTAAAACTTAGTGAGGAGGACCAGTTCCAGGGCTGAAACTTTTTGGAAAAACACAGAATTTTGAGGTGAAACTCAGCCCTTGCTTTGACTCGCAGTGTGTCCATTCTTGTGGTTTGTTATTTCCACTCATGGGCCCACTCATAGAATTAACCATCTGGGACAGTACAGGAGAACAGGAGATAAGAGACAGCCCAATCAAACATTGGAATCTTTTGTCTTTTAAAAAAATCTGTCTGCAAACCTGCAATGACAGAGACCTGCATAAGGTCAGGTATGAAGTAGGAGCTGGAAGCTTCCTGTGTTTTTCCATGCACATGTAAAATGAACCAGTGTCTGTGCATGAATGAAGGCTCAGCCTAACCTGGAGGTTTGAAGCTGTGGTAGCAGTTCTTCACTCCTTCAATTTGGAGCCCACGCTGCATGAGCTGAGCCTAAAACTCTCTGAGCAGTTCTGCTAATAGCCTGTCTGATATGTCACCAACTGATCCCACAGGGTTTATGGGGGATTACATGAAAAAAAACCCTGCAAGGGACACATATTCAGGGTGAGAAACCTCATCAAACCAGTGGCTGAACTGCAAGAAAATAATAAAGGCCTCGCTTCCGTGTGTGTTTCAGGTGGAAATCCTGGAGCAGTCGAGCAACCTCACGGTTGGTTACTACGTGACGCGGGGCAGGCTGGTGTTCACGCCGGCTGCAGCCGCCCGGAAGCTGCTCGCCTACGGCATTGCCAACGCCACTGCGGACATGAGGCAGCACGTGCCACACCTGCAGGCCGTGCTGGCCCTGGCCCTGCCCTGGCAGCCCCTGCCCGCCTACCACTTCCAGCTGAAGACAGGTGAGCCAGGGCCGGCCTGCCTGGGGGGGCCGTGGGCTCAGGGAGCCGTGCCCAGGGGCTCTCTGCGGCAGCGGCGTGGCAGCACCACAGCCTCTGCTCTGGGTGCCGGTGTTGCTGTCCTGTGGGCAGCCCTTCCCCCTGCCCCTCCCGTTTTAACTTTTATATTTTTCATATATTTGTAACCCTGCAATTCTTCAGTGTAGAACTGTAAACTCCACACGCAGTGTGAGTTACTGTTCACCCAGTTTGGTCAGACACAACAATTCCTCTCCAGGTCTGGGAATCCAGGACACCTCACTGCCTTGGGTCGCAGAAAATATATAAAAAAATTGAGTTGGGGGCAGTAAACTTGGGGTAAATGATTTTGTTACCTGAAGCTGTAATTGGAAGATTAACCCCCAATGTGCAAAAGGACCAAACTTTATAAAAATATGAAAACCCATGACCATTGTCCATTTTTTTTGGGTGTAGCGCCTGGGGGCTAAGTCTGCCTGAAAGCCCTTCAATAAATAGAACTGCTTTTTATTCTCTTAATTTTGTCTGGCCTTTGTTTTTAGGTATTGCCCAAAAGGCAACAAGGGAAGGTGGCAGCAAGCATCAGTACAGAGTAATTGCAGGGCACTACAAGCTAGGAGAGGACAGAGTGCTCTGAAATGACATATTAAATGATAAAAAACATTTCTTCCACGTCTGCTTACAATGTTCGTGTACACATACTTATGGCTGTTAAGCACATTTTTCCTGGAGTGAAAATAAAACAGAATGAGAATCAGTATTATGATTGAGTATATCTTGCAGGACCAAATGACCTGCAAGATTTAAGATTATAACTTGTCTTTTGGAATGACTTTGCTTGCTGCTCCAGTCTGAGCAAGTCTATGCACAGTGAATAGGCCCTAGCATCTTATATATCATTGCAGAAGCAATCTCCATTTGTTTGTGGAGAGTACCAGCTCTAAAGATGCAATTTAATTCTTACGTTTTGTCTTAATTAAGGCTAATTTGGTGCAGTTCCTGAAGTGGCATTATTTTCACCTGCATAATGTGTAAATTGATTCTTTTGTTTTTGGTGCTGCAACTGAGAATACTTTGTCCACAAGCTAATGCCTTCCTTTCTCCAGAGCTGCAGTTTGTGGGTCAAACAGACAACATTGAGTCTTGCAAATTTGTTCAGACCATGGAACAGCGGCTCCAGAGAGCATTTCAGGATGCTGAAAGGAAGGTCCTAAACACCAGCAACAACCTCACTGTTCAGGTACAGTGTTGGGTGCTTGGCCAGTGCCTGTTGCCAAATCCTCCTGGTTATTCTTTGCCCATGTGTATGTTTTTATTCCAACACAGTGCCTTTGCTAGCCACTGTGGAAGGAAGTTCATGTCTTCATCTCCAATAAGGTTGTTTTATCCGTTGCAGGAAAACTTATAAATGCATGATTTATAGGAGGCTGTTGCTTTTCATGAATTGGAGTTTTTCTGTTTGCAGTTCAGTCATATAAATGAAATTCCGAGTATAAAAAACAGTCTTCCAAATTTATGTTTTTGCTGAGCATGCTATTCTGGCACATTAGTTGCTTTCAGTGAGGCTATTCAGGTATAAAGATGGTGCTAGGCACAATTGTTTTAAGATCTGGAATAACAGAATAGATTTCTTTCTCTTGGTATGCATTTCAGTTTCATGCTCACAGGTACAAATTCACCACAAAGGGTCTGATTTTTACACACATTTATAGGTACAGTGGGCCAACACCCTTATGCTCTGTGCTATGCTTCAGGATCCCCTAAATAAAATCCCCTAAAGAAATACTATGATATGTTTCTGATTTATGATAAAACTCTGCATGGATTGTGCTCCTCAGAAGGAGAAAATTTGCCGTCAGCACTCTTGCTAAGTTATTTTGGTGCTGTTTCTTGTGAGCTTGTGTTCAAACTGGAGGAGCTCAGAGAGGCAGCAAAGCACAGGGCAAGAGAGGGCCTACCACAGTAAGGTAAAGTGATTACCAAACTTTTCAATAGCTGGACCCATGGTGTTGAGGGGAACCTCACGGTGGCTAATGTGCTTGTGGTGGAATTGGCAGATCTCACAAAGCACCTAAGCAATTTTGGAAAGAGCCCTAGAAGAAAGTGGTGGCAGTTTTTGTGGGTATTGCCAATTTAGTGGGAGATAGGATGGAGGTCCTGGAGGTGACCTATAAGCTGGGAAGTAAGAGGCTCGAGAGTGTGATCTTCATGATAAATTTTTTTGAAATTTTTCCAATATCATGCAAAAGACTAATTGGTGCAACAAAGCACTGCATGAGGGCTTTAGATTAATTGGAAGCTGGGGAACAGTTCTGGAGCAGACAGAGCCAGTGCAGAAAAGGCATTGCTGCCCTAGGAGACTAGAGGGAAGTTGGGTAAAAGGCATGAAGCGTCTTCCATGCAAGGAGAAATGAAATTGGCCATGGCTCTCCAGCCACGTGAATCAGAAGCGGTCACTTGGAGTCTCCCATAACAGAACTGCCCAAATTTAAATAAGAAAAAAGAAGCATCCTTTCCCACACTGTCTGATAAAGATGTCCAGATGTAACTGGAGAAAAAAGTATGGGAATTACAAAAGACATTTGGCCAAAGATATAGAATAAAAAGTCATCAACCCTTTTTAAACCCAAGCATATGATTTATGGCTCTGACACAGCTGTGGGATAATCCTGCACTGTTGAAAGCCATTTATTCCTCTTTTTCTGTGCTAATTCTCCAGCCCTCTGCTCCTGTCACTTGTAAATGGACATTGGCTAAGCAGACTTTTGGTCTGACCTTGGGCTCTTCTGATGCTTTTTATTTATGCCATGGTTTTTCTTTTAACTTGGTGATCCAAACTATAAAAATGAAGTATTTAAATAACATTTATGAATGTGTCAGGCCTACCTATCATTTCCCCAGTTTCTTTGCACTGCCTTGGTGGGGGGTTTTTTTGTGGTTTTTTGGTTTTTTTTTGTTTTTTTTTTTTTTTTTTTTAAATGAGCTGAACAACAGCAACACATGATTTTTTTCCTCTGTTTCAGATTTTGAACACCTCCAATGTTTCCCAAGCTGTCACTCTGTTTTATGTAGTGAAAAATCAAAGCACAACTCTAAATGGCACTATTTCCAGCAACCTTCTTAATCAGCTGTCAGCTGAGCTGGTGGGTTTCTACCTCACCTACCCACCTCTCACCATTGCTGAATGTAAGTATGTGCTTCCCAGCATCAAGATTAGCCAGCACCAGAATTTGGCTTTGTTGTCAAGCTCAGGGATTGTAGGTAGTTTTTCTGGCTACTTTTTAAACTGTATATTGTTAAAAAAAAAAAAAAAAAAAAAAAAAGGTGTTGGAAAATTAGATGATTTCTTTTCCCCTGGGCTCAGTGATTATTTTGGTTGCTAGCAACACTGGCAAAAAAAAAACCCTAAGGAAAAACATATATACTCTGTTATTAATGAAAAATTTTCCTGTGCCAGGTTTCAAACAAAATAAAATTGTAGTTTTGTGAAAAGCAAAGCAAAAAAAGTCTTAATTTCAGGAGCACTTAGCACAGCACTGAATGAACCTTGGCTTCAGTGGAATTCTCAGCCCCGGTGGTTGCTCCAGGGGCTGGGCTGGGATCAGGCTCTGTGTTTGGGAAGTGGGGTGAACTCCATCTGTGCTTCTGTTTTAAAAAGTTGTTGGTGTATTTGCTGAACTGCATCCTCAGTTTACATGTGGTCTGAGCACTTTGGCATCAATAGTTTTCTTTGCATTGCAGTTGCTGTGAAGGCTCTGAGGCACAGAGAGCTGGAGACAATTGTGTGGGCAGCCTGTGTGGCGTATGTGCTCTCTGACTCTGAATGCTAATTTCTTTAACGTGATTAAAGGGCCAAGACACTTGATTATGGGGATTTCTGTTTAATCTGCTTGTTCATGTGATGTGTGAAATTAAGCTCACTGCAGACTGGAGTTTTGTGTGTGCTGGTGGTGAAAAGGGACAGGGGAATGCTGGAAAGTGAGCACTGAGGAAAACACAAATTACCTTTTTTAAAATTTTTTGTCAGTCCATTTTGCTTGCAAGAAGCCCATCAGCAGAGAAATTACGTGGTGCAATCCTTCTTCAGTAACCTGCACGGTGAGCCTTCTGTGGGATAAGTGGTTTCTCTGCTTTGAGGCAGTCAGGAATCACAGCTAACTTAGGTGACTGTGCAGATCTTTGGCAAAGGAGGTTTGAATGTTGTTCTTGAGGCATTACCTATCAAATTATGATATTTGGAAACAAATAGGTGGCACTGCCCTGTAAGTTCTTGCACTGTGTTGGTGCACTTTTGAACCAGAGTTTCCATCACAGGGTAAGAGACTCAGGCAAGGGGAGGCAGAGAGAGAGGCTGTTGATAAAGGGTGTGGTCATGGACCCGTTCCTCATCAGACAGGCTCCTCTTTGATGGCTGGTGGATGCCCTGTGTTCAGGACATGTCTTCATGGGCCATCCAGGAGCACGAGGAGAAAGCTGGAGGTAGTTTTGATGCTGGCTATGTTCAGTTCAATTGTTTGGCCTCCAAAATAGGCCTGTTGCATAGGAAGGGGATTGTGCTGCTTCTCACAAAGGCAATACAGGCAGATGCTTGGTAGTCAGGAGCTGTGCAAGCCATTTGTCACACAGCAAGTCTCATGTGGTACTACAGTTCTCTGCTGATCCCCACACATGATGAACAGACCTGGTAAAGTCTTCAGCTAGCGTGTCTTTAACAACTAATAGCTTATATTTAATTTTGGAGGTCTTGGTTTTATTCCCAGTGCGGCAGCTGTACTGCAAACTCATGAGCTTAATGCACGCGTGGTGTTTATTGCTCCAGACTGATAGTGTGTCTGGAAAATGTTTCCTCTGAAGAGTGTTTGATGCTTATTCATGTGGCAGTGTAGTTGTCTCAGTTTATCAAATAAATATTGAGGTTGTTCTCCAAGCATCTTATTTCCCAGTAGGCTCCAGTGGCTCCTCCAGAGTCTTTGCAGTCTGTCATGGAAAAGCACAGCTCAGGGCATGCTGTGAAATCCTCCCCAAAAGCAGCTACTGTGCATAATCAAATCCTTTACACTGTTTACTATTCTGAGCCACTTTGGGCTTCAAAAATCAAGGTGACTCAGTAGCAGCCTATCAACATGCAGAGCATGGGTATTTTCTGAATTAAGTTCCTGGTATTAATCTATTGAACAAACTGAGCTGTGTAATGAATTAGCAGCACATTGAGCCTAGTGTACTTTGGAGATGGAGGAGCTAACAAAGGGCATCACAACAGCAAATATCAGCTTCTCACAGATGCAGACACATGTGGTAGTAATGCCATGAACAGTGCACAGGGAGAGAGCACCACTCCCTTAGGTGTGCTCACAGTTTTCTTAGCCTTGTTTGCAATCCATGCGGAGTCTGATCCTGGTATATTTTCATATTATTTTAGGCTAAAATGATGGTCTGGGCTACATAAGGATTAATCACAGAATCATCATGGAATCTCTCTGGTTTTCTGCAGGGGAGAAAGCAGCAGAGATGAATACAGCACCTATTACTTATCCTTCTTGCTTCTGGACATTCCTGGGCTTCCTCCCAGACTCTGTCCCAGCCAGTATTTTGGCAACAGGAGATATATATTCTGCTTTGTATGGCAGTGCTTCTTCTGTTTACACTTGGTGTTCTTTTTCAGACAGTAAAGAGAGTGTAACCCTGAAAATTATGCTCTAGGGTCGTAGTTCAATTTTATTTATTGCTTTCAGGGTAGCCAGTTTTGGGATGCATAATCTGCAGGATGTTGGAGTATTATGACATAATTTGATCTTCTATTTTTAAAGCTTTGGAGTATCCAAACCTTGATGTCTCGGAATCAACAAGGGACTACTGGGTGATAACAGGTACTTTCTAATGTCCTTCCCTCCTCTGGGCACTCCAGGCAATAATTTTTAGTGCTCATTTATATGAACACAGAATTTCACACAGAAGTGGCTGCGCACTGAACCTGCTTTCAGCTGGGCAAATGTACTTACACTCACTCTGGGGCATAAGTGATTGATCATCTTGAATGGTGACATCTCCAGTGACCAGCACCCACCTCAGAATTTATAGCACTTTGGTTGAAACAATTCTGAGAGCAGCATTATCTTCTGAGAGTTTTGAGACACAAGTAGACTTTTTTTTTTTTTTTTTTTTTTTTTTTTTTTTTTTTTTTTTTTTTTTATATACCCTGGGTCATGGATTTAAATCTGAAATCGAAGGAGGCACGTAGACATAACCCAGGAACAAAGGTGAAGCTGTTACACCAAGGAACTTTGTTGTGATTTGCTGACTATCTGGGTGCAGAGATTTTTGCATCTTTCACTTGGAGCTCTTAGGCTGCCAGATACTTCTTTTATCAAGTCATTTCACAAATGCCACATTCTCATGCACAATCATTTTGGCTTCAGAAATGATAACTGGGCATGAAAGAGACCCTTTCCCTCAGATGTCTTTGAGTGATACCAAAGCCTTTCTAGTTGTTTTGTCTGTACAAGTGTCTGGAATTGTTTAATGCTCAGGAGAGCAAGAGCAAAGGGCCCTGACATGAAATAGACTTGGTACCAGTTCCATCTTTTCATAAACCTGAAATAAAGCATAAGTTTATGCATAGATTATGATCCTCTTAAAGGAATGGTACAGCTCCTCCCAGTATGGACCCTGTGAACCTGATACTTCAGTTCCTGCCCTTCTCCACTTGCTGTGATGGATTATTGATATTGCAATGGAAACTCTGTTTTCAAAAAGATCCTGGTGATCCCAGAAGACTTTTTTGAAATAATACTGAAAAACCATACATGTCCATGAACTGAATCGGCATGTCATATCACTTTTTTTGAACTGTAGAATCCAGTGTCTTTTAAATCTTACATTTATTTATACTTCAGATGCCTTCATTTGTAGTTCAGAAATGCTTATTCAGGTTTCAGTGCTCTCAAACAGGATATTTTGCTTGAGACTGTACAAAATCCAAACTTCAGGGTTGAAATCCTCAGGATAGAAACTGATTGACAGGAGCATCTCACAATAAGCACAAACCCAGCAGCTCTCAAAGAGGTTTGAACCTAATTTTTACCTTGAAGATCATAGAGTAGATCCTCCTCTGAGCCATTTTGGTAATCTGAAGGCCTAGAAGTGGTATTTTGAGATTTTTAAAATTGATATTATCTGAGCTGAGCTGTGCAGGGACTGAAACAGAAGTGTGTTATATCCCCAGGAGGAATTACTGAGAGGGGATAACAGTGTCCAGGTATTTTCCTTTCGAGTTAGTCTGCACCTCCCTGTCCCAAACTCTCCCACAGACCAGGTGTTACTTTACCTGTCCCTGCAAGAAGTGCTGATGTGTGTTTTCTCTCCCTTCCCACAGTCATCCAAGGGGTTGACATTGCTTTGCTGGGGCTGAACAACCAGAGCTTTGCCAGACTGATGGAGCAGCGCTTGGCCCCGCTGTTCATGATGTCCCACCAGCAGGGAAGGCGATTCAGGCGTGCCACCACCGTGGGCAGCTACACCGTGCAGGTCAGCCATGGACCCCTGCTGAAAGAAGAAAGGCTTTGCTTGCATGTGTCCTGCTTCATTTCCTCTAAAAGATGTGCCTAACGAAATTTCTAGGCTGAAATTTCCTGTATTTCTTCTGGATATCAAAGCACTCAGGGCCGAATGCCTGGCATTGCTGGCCGTGCCTTTTTCTGCAGCCAGCCGTGTTGGCATACCTGTCATCCTCCAGAAATCATCATTAGTTAATCAGTGTTCATAAATATTTTCTCTCTGGTTGCTATGAGGGCTGGTACAAAGTACATATTTTAGTGTATTCAGCATATTGAAGAGTTCCAAGTTTTTTCTTCATGATAAAAGTTTCCTAGGTAACTCAAAGCTAGAACTCTTTTTTTTCTGGAAAAAAATGTAAGGAGCAGCCTTTATTTTTACAGGCTTAGTCATCAAATCATGTGGCCCCACATCATGTTATGAAGTAGAGACTTCAGACCTGAGTAATTTATTAATCATCTTTCTCTTATTTGCAACATTTTACATTCAGTATTTTGAACCAATCATATTTTGTTTTCTCACCAATTAAGCCAGCTGATGCCATGAGCAAGCAAAAGATTTCTTCTTCAATCTTCAAAAATTAGTTATTTAAAAAAAATTAAATTATGTTTTTCATGAATTGTTTGTTTTAAGATATAAACCCAAGTTATTACATCTCCCATTTGCCCACGCAATTCTTTGAATTGTTCCACTGAAAGAATTTAAAAGAAGGAGCACATTTTACTTGCAAAAAGTGTGAACTTTTGTAAAATTTTAGTCCTTAACATAATGGAGGAGAATCACAAATCTCCTTTTTCTTCTCATCATTAGAAATGTTTGACACTTTCTCTACTCTCAGGAAAGGAAGAGGTACAATGGAAAAAATCTGCCAGCTTTCTGCAAAATGAAGTGGGAAAAGGATGATCCTTTTGTTATCAACCTGTGACAAAAAAAAAAAAAATAATGAGTATAGAAAGGAAATGTAAAGCTGTTTTTTATCTGCAATATGCCAGTAGAATTTTCAGTATTAGAACAGATTATAAGAATTCCCTCTTAACAGAGGACTGTAATATCCAAAAATTTGATTCTTTCCTCTTTACTGCGTGCTTTTCTTAGTGTAGGGTTTTACATTAGGATTATGTTTAAATTTTTTTTGAGAAAATTTTTAGTAAATTATCTGACTGATTTAATAACCTGGGCTCTAAAGGGGAGTAGCTCTGATCTTATGAGAATATTTGCATGGAGCTTATGCTTGTAGGAGGTCTTGAAGGAGTTCCTGTGGGCACTGCCTCCAAATAGCTCCTGGCAAGTTTTGCAATGGTATAACGTGAAGTTTATTTCTCTTTCTCTCCTTATTTATTGATTGATTTATTTATTTCCCCTAAAGATGGTAAAAATTCAACGTATTCCAGGACCCAAGGAGCCAGCTGAACTGACATATTACACCTTATACAACGGGAAGCCTTTGCTGGGCACTGCAGCTGCCAAAATTTTGAGTACAGTTGACTCCCAGAGGATGGCCTTGACACTGGGCTACGTCATCCAAGTTCAAGCTGATCGTAAGAGTCCTTTTAAAAACTCCACGCTTAATCATTGCTTCATTCCATGAACTGAACACTGTGGAAAGTCAGAATTAATTCTGATGCTGACTGAACCATGACACCACAGACTAATGATGACTGGGGCAAAGGGGCAAAGTTGCTGTTCAAATAACTTGGCCAAAAAAAAGTAAAATGTGGTGGCTATTAAGGTGTTCCTTATTTTTGACTTGATCAAAATAGTATAGACTCTTTCTATCTCAAAAAGATTATTATATTTTTAATAATAATATCCACCAAGAAAACGACATGGTTGTTAAAGATACTGTATAGACACAAACCAGAGAAGTGAAGTTGAGAAGAGCTACTTGTGCAGATGGGCAGCTTTCAGATTCAAGATATGATATTATCATCCAGAATAACGTGGCCAAAAATAATGCAATCTCGAAAAGTAAAGTGTGTTCAAATTTCTCTTTTAAGACCTCCATCAATTACTGAGTGATTGTGGACACAGGTTTCTTTAAATGGGTTTTTCTTTTTTTTTAGATATTCCTGTATACTTGGCCCATAGTCATAAACCTGTGGAGAAGCCTGGAGTGTTTTTTCACGCAGTTAACAGCTCAGTGTACAAATCCAAGCCTTTTGCTGACTGGATTTCTCCACTTTGATTCCTTTCTTTAGAAGGAATCAAAATTATATGGTGGACTTCTGCACTGGATGTCCTTACTGCTGGAACAGCACATAAAATGGGTGTCCCTGGTGCAATTATATCTGCCTGGAGGAGTGGTGATACTGAAATTATCATGTGAAATGGTGACAGGAAAAGAAGAGACCACTGTAATGAGTCATTTATATATCATCCATAAAATAAGGTTTAGTAAGAGGACTGAAATGTGATATGATTTCCAGAGAATGCACCACGTGCTATATCTGATCCTTGATTTGAATCATGGCCTGCTACTGATTTTAACTCAGCTGAACCTGGGCATCTCCATTCCATAAATTCCAGCATTCAAATTCTAAGTAATTTTGTTTTCCATGAGAATGTTTCTTTAATGTATTTTTTTTTAAATTAAAGCAGACATAGATATAGCAGTTTCCTAGCTCTTTGTGCAGTGATGTGATTTACATATATGTAGGTATCTAGACAATTATGAAATCTACTGCTCATCATCTAACTTTGTATTTCCGTGGTCTGATAAGGCAGCCTTGTTCATCTGTAGATTTTCACACCAGCCACGCATGCATAGATCACTGTAAAAAGAGAATATACAGAAATTGAAATTGTGACCTGAGGTAACTGAGATTCTGAAGGCAGAGTATTTGAAATGTAGGAGGTAATTTCATCTTTATACCTTATTATGGGAAAAAACCCCAATTTCTTTCCTTTTGGACATGGTTATTTGTAGTCAGTCTCTGTATTGCCACAGAAAATTCTTTGTGTGGATTTCATTTTTGCTCATTGTAATTTCTGTTCTAGCAGAGTGAAAAGTTCTGTCCCAAAATACTGTAAGAAAAGACACATACCCTTGGGAGCTCGTGGCTGGGTTAGGCGAGACAGCTGAATAATAACACAAGAAATGGATGTTCCTGTGTTATGAACCAGAAACTGAGTTACAACAGAATGAAAGGCTTGTTTCAAGTTCCACTGAAGTCTTAGGGAGTTGAATGAACCACGGGTTGACTTTAGGCCACACTGGAGTCTGGTAACTGAATTAAAGATGTAAATTAGGACTCCTAAATGTCTATCCTACTAGCCACAAGGTCATAATTTCCTCTGCCTCCCTTAGAAGGAATAAATGTAATTTTTCAACCCTTGTTTGCTGCTTCCACAGCAGCAGTCTATAATTAAAGTTTTTCTTTGTTAAAATTCAGATTCCATTTCCTTCCCCACAGCCCGTTCACCCCCAAACTCAATGTCAAAGTCAATAATGAAGAGTTCTGTGAGTCTGTTGAAAAGTGAGCCCTGAAAGTCTCCAACCTGGCCTTTTTTGCAGCCTTGTGCTCAAGCTCTGAGCCTGATGGTGCTGTTCCTACATCACCCAGAAACTTCACCTACCTTGTAAAAAGTTGCAGATCTTCAAAGAAAACAGGCTCAGGCTCCAGCCAGGCTTCCAGCTGGAGAACTGAAAAGTTCCTAATAACTGCTGCAGGAGGAGCTGGTTTGCACTTGAAGTCAGACCCCGAGAGATGCTGAGTGCCTCTGACAGCTCATAAGCTCAATGACATTTGAGAGCGCCACTCCCCCAGGAAATGGGAACGGCTCCTTTGTGCTGGTGTTCTCACAATTGCTTGCCCACACCAGCAAGCAGTGCCACAGCAAAATGAACAGGGATACCATGGAGAAGTACACTAAATATTTCACTACAGCAAAGTTCAGCATTATAAGGAGGCTGGCTGATGGTTTTTCCAGAAAGAAATGGAATGAACTGAGAGAACTGGGAATGTGCCACAGGAGGACCTCCTATGTGTGAACAAGTTGAAGGTTCATACTAAGAGAAATTATTCTGATGAAATGGAGTCCAAAATGTTTTTGCATCACTGCACTTCTGAAATGTACCCTTTTCCTGGTGCCATCCTTAATATATCTGCAAGTAGCTCTTTCCAGCCTTGTTATTTCCACTCCTTCAGAAATGATGAGTTCTTTTTGACCATAGCCATGATGAATTATTTCTAGAGCACAGGAGAAGCATCTTCTTATTGCCTCATTGATATTGACGACAACTATTCAAGCTAATTTCATTGTTTCTTAAAAAGCTCTGCCAGTTCATTCCTGCTGAGCCAGTCTTTGACACCATAAATGGACTCCGTGTGTGGTTTTTTAACACATGTGCTATGCTACTTTGCTCTAAGCTGGGTATGTGTTTGGAAAGTAGTTAAGTTAAAATAGTTAATAGTTAATGCATTACTTACACCTCTTATTTGTTTGTTTATTGTGTAAATGAATTGTTGTAGTGATATCATATATGGCATCTGTCTTGACTTTGGAGTGGATGTCTGCTTTTCCACATAACCATGAAACTAAGAGAAAAGAGGCCAGGGACTTGTGAATTCAACAAAGTGGCTGATTCCCCTCCCCCCTTTTTTTTTCCCTAGCAAAGTAATACAAAGATATTCCCTTGTTAGAAAGCTAGATTACTTACGCTGCTTTTATACTAATCCTATGTGGAGGCAGCTGAAGGCTGGAAGCAGCAGGAACTTTGCCCAGCGAAGCTTACCCCTGTTTCTTTCTGCAGCTGTGGTCAAGAACCCCCCAAACAACCTGTGGATCATCGCAGCTGTGCTGGCTCCCATTGCTGTGGTCACAGTCATCATCATCATCATCACTGCCGTGCTGTGCAGGAAGAACAAGAACGACTTCAAACCCGACACCATGATGAACCTGCCTCAGAGGGCCAAGGTCAGTGAGCCAGCTTAGGGCCCAAAAGTCCTTTTGCCTGCTGAGGCTGTGGCTCTTGGATGGATGTTTGGGATTGGAAGGGTTGTTAACCACAGCCTGGCGCTGCACATATCCTGTAGGGCCTCAAACCCCATGGCCTGAGCTGTTCCCTCCCTGCTGAAGGTGGGAATGCCTGAAGTTTGGCAGCTATTCAGACCTGGCCCTAACCAAAGTTCTCCTCCCAAACCACTAATCCAGAATAGACATTCTTTGAATTTTTTTTTTTTTCTCCTACTCTTATTTTTCTTTTAGGTGTTTTGGACTTTCTAATTTATTTATGTAACGTTGCTGGTTGGGTTCAAACAATTAAGTTTTTCTTAAACTCACTAATACATATCACTAACAAGAATTTCCCCCCCCCCCCAATCAAATGCACTTCCAGTTTGATCCTCTGACAGAAAAATGTCAAGGAATGCAGTTTTATCTCCATAGTGAAAAAAGTCTGCCTTCTCCATGCTGCTATTCAATGGCTCTTGATCAGGTCCACCCAAAGAGAGGAGTTTTTAGCCTATGAAGCCTGTGTGTAAGTCAGACTGTTCCTTTGCCCTTTTAGCTGGCTTTGTTCTTCTCCACTGGCACAGGATTGAGATGATGAATTTTTTCTTTGGTTTCTTAATGCTACAGACAGCAGGATTATTGAGATTTCAGCTCTGTTGCTTCTGCTGAAAAATGTAGATTGGAAGAAGAGTTGAAGGAAAGCATGATGCATTTGACAGCTCTTTTCTCCTTATCTGAGGTTTGATGCAGATGGGTGCAGCTGGTGCCAGTTGGAAACCAGACATTTGTATCAAAAATTATGCAGAAAAGACATTTCCATTTTGGTTCCAGGGTGCTTGTCTATTTATCCACTGTTATCCATCTAGTGTTAAGACTAGATCTGCAAAAGTGAAACACACAATATCACAAACACAGACAAGAATTAATATCACTGCAGTGCTGTTTGATGTCCCATTGAAGCCCCTGAAATGCAAATTATGCTTTATTAGGGACTGTTGCAAATGCTGTGCACCATTTGATTCTTTTTTATGTGTAATCTTGATCCCAGCTAAAGGAGAAAAATAAGACAAGACTTGTGCATTGTTTTGAGCTGCCCATCAATATGGGATGCCTGCCAGCTGAAGGAAGTTGCTCTGTTAAAAAAACCCCAAAACAGCCTACTGCTGGTTGAAATTTCAGCACAGAAAAAAACTTGAAAGTGTTTTCATATTTTAATCCATTGATTTCATTCCAGAAAGAAAGACAAAACTGGATTTTTACTGTTCCTGAGAAACCAGATTTAATCAGGCTGAAAGATCCATGCTCAGGTTACAACCCATTCACTCAGGTTGCATTTGCATCAACTGTCAATAGATCAGACAGAAGCTGGATCTAAAATTGCTGGACCAAAACAATTGGTGCTGAGATCCCAGCACCCACACCACAGTCCTTCCAGGAGCTTTTCCTTCAGGTTTGTTCTCTTTGCAGCTGGAGTGCAGAAGGTTCCCTTCCAGAGTTCATTTCCCCTTTCCGGTTTATTTTGAGGCTCCATAAAATTTAATTTAATTCATGATCTGAAAAGTGATGCATTTCCAAATGAAGGCTAAATTGCTTTCCATTTAGTTTCACAATGATGGCTCCATCAGGAAGGTTCTGCCAGGTCTAGTTTGGAGTTTATGCTGGTATATGGACTGTGGAAGATAAATCCTGCAGTGGAACTGGGAATGGACTGGTTTGGTCATTCCTGATTTCAGCATCTTTCATTAAAATAAGGCTAAGAAGCATATTTTGAGAAGATAATGAAAGAAGGTAATTTTGAGGAGTTTTATTTTTATTTTTAATTCCAGTGGTAGGGATAGTGGTAATTGCTTGAACCGTAATTGCCGTATTTCCTGCAGTTTGGGAGTACAAACGAGCACATATCAGTGTCACATTTAAAAGGAGTCTGTTGTATTTCACGGCTGAGGAAAGTGCCTGAGACTGCTGATTAATGCTGACTCTGCTCGAAGCGGAGTCACAGTGGAGTGATTTGTAGTTTAAGCAGCCCTTTTTTTTAGTATTTCTCCTCTGTGCATCCGAGATTTGCTGTCGAACCACCGGAGCAATTTTGCGGTACCTTTTGCACATCCTGCGTAGGGAGGAGAGGAGGCTCCCGGGGGATAGCGGCGTGCCGGGATCTCAGGTGCGTGTGCGGGCTGCAGCAGCCCTGCTCCCAGGGGGCTGGCAGGGCAGAGAGGCTGCGGGAGCAGCGCTGCCACATCCCGGAGCACGAACACAGCGTGCCCGGGGTCACAGCATCGCACACCCGCCTGCGGCAGCGGCAGGTGAGCAGGTGATGCAGAGGAGCGGCAGCGCTGCCGCCTGAGCCCCCTAATTGCGGCTTTGTGACTTCGTGCGCTGGCGGAGCGAAGGGTGAATGAATGAATGAAGCGTGCTACATGACCTCCCCTATGCAGCGCAGTTTGTAGGATCTCTCTCGGGAATTGTGTTGCTGTTCTGAGTTGCCTCAGCAGTCAGGGACGTCTGAATGCAGTTGCATGGTTGAAAAATACCGGGTTTTTTCCCAATTTTCTCTCTAGCTGTAAAATGAAAGAAGTATAAATTCAAATCAGTGAAATTCTGATGGGATTTTATTTTAATGTTATTTCAATGCTCTTTTTATTTTAAGCAACCGTTTTTGCTTTGAGGTTTTGGAGGGATGTTAACTTTTGCCTGCCTTGCTTTCTAATTCGCAGCATGCTTCTTTAAAGTCTAGAATCTTATTTATCCCCTCACCTTTGTTTTTTTGTTTTTTTTTTTTTCCCCTAACCATGAAACAATAAGTCCGCAGGTAAAGAGAGGTAAGATCTGTAGTCCAAGACCTACAAGCAAAAGCAAGTTCTGCAGGCCATGGGAAAACAAGTCTTATCAGTTTGATAAAGGGCACACAAGGGAAAAAAGTCAATGAGACTGTACCTGGGTATACAAATAGAGGGGAGGGCCTGATCTCTCCCTCCCTCCCTCTCTCCCTCCCTCTTTAGTGTCTTTTTCATGATCATTACAAAAAAAAAGGTGAAAAAAAAAAAGTCCCAGAAACAACTCTTCCTATTCAGCCTGCCTTTTGCCAGGCACTGTAGTATAGTGGTCTCTCTCTATCCATTTATTATTTCAAAAGCAATATTGGAATCTCAGTCCTTCAATATTTTGGATGCATTGGCCATCCACGTTTGCAGGGCTTCAGCAGGGCCTGATTATGGTTTAGCCTTGCCAGGTCCCTCCAGGTGTAGCAGAGCCATCTGCTCCTGTGGGCTTTTACAGAGCAGGGATCCAAGAGCAAATTTTATTTAATGCAATATGTCTGCTGACGAGGATGACTTTCTCAGCTCTCCTTTTATTGCAGTTTGTTGCTGGACATGGTGGTAAGTACAACTCTGATTAAAATAATCCTTCATTTTCTTCCTGTGGCAGATCTGAGCTGGGACACTGCAGAATTCTTTAGTAATTCTCATGTCCTGCTGTTTCTGGTTTGGTTTGTTTTATGTTTGGAGAGTTTTTATTGGTTTGTGAGGGTTTTTTTTTTTATGAGATATGAAGTTGAAACTTTTTTTATTCTTTCACAGGCATGGAGGGAGAAATAACTGATTTAATCACCTCTTCTCTCTTGTTACCCTTTTTCAGAATATCCAGGGCTGTCTTAACTGACACTTAATATTTATAATGAGGTTGAAAACCATTATTTTAGTTAGCGATGATATTATGTAGGATTTTGTGCAGTGCTTTTCCCTAGCTGTCCATCGCACAGCTTCTGTTTCCCTTTCTTCATTTGCTGCCTCTGTAGCTCACTTGGTGGCTGCTTTGTGATACCCTGCTTGCCATGGAGGGGTGAATTAGCATTTCTCTGATATATTGCAAGTTCCATGGGGGTGATTTGTGGAGTTGTCTGCTCCCCCTTATCAGCAATAGCCCGCTCCTTAAGGCACTGAAGCTTTTTATCAGAGGAATGCTGAAGTGTGGACACACATTAGGAGCCATTAGCCTCAGCCTGAACAGGAGTTTGGGAATACCATGCAGGTCCACAAAAAGAAAAAGCATTTGTTATGTTTCAAAAAGGGAAAACCAGCACCATTCTTCTCAGGCTGAGATCACCTGTGAAATGCATCCGAATTTAGAGATGCAGCCCAGATTTAGTAAGGGGACAAAACAAGAGAAAATGCTTTTCAGATCTCATCCTTTTTCTGTGTCAACAGCAATTTTTTTTTTCTCCTGCTGATTTTCTTATGGAACTAAAATATTCAGTGATGATTTGATAGGAAACTGGAGAGACTAATCAGTTATGAACTAATTCCAAAGTATTTCCCAAAGTATGTGTGAGGTTAAAACTCACCACTTTCTCAACTTTGTTTTGTGATCCTTTCTTAGCATTTTGTCAATAGTCTTTGTACTTCAGGAAGAGCAACCTTCCCATTCTTGGTAAGCTAGTTTTATTTAGTGTAGCAAGAACACATTTTCCAGAGGTGGCCAGGAATTTCTTTGATTTCTTTTTCATATTTTTTTTTTTCCCAACAGATATTATGGGCTGATTTTGTTTTTGTTGTTTTTTTTTTTCTCTTTTTTTTTTTTTTTTTTTTGGGCTGATTTTGTTTTTGTTGTTTTTTTTTTTCTCTTTTTTTTTTTTTTTTTCCCCTTTCTCTTTTCCTTCCAGTTGAAAATGCAATTTGGAAAGTCGAGTTTTGTCTAAATGTTTAATTTTTCCATTGAGAGAATGCACCTTTTCTTGGCTGCTTTGCCCAGAAGGCATGTGTTAATTCTGCTGGGCAAGAACTGCCTTGCTGCAAGGCTCTGGTGAAATGCCACTTCCCAAGAGAAACAAGTGAAGTCAGTAATATCCTTCCCAGTAGGCAGTTGGCAAGCCAGGGGAAATACAATTTCACTGACGTGAAAAAGATTTTTTTTTTCTGGAAAATGTTGCCCATGAAACTTTCTGATGTGAGCCTTTCTTACTTTGGCTTGACTGGGAATAAATTACTCCCACCCTCTTTGGAAACACAAGGGTTTTGTCAGAGGTTTTCTATATGGTTTTATTTTTTTCTTCCTCCTAATTTTTTCTTCCACATCCTTGTTCTCCCACTGTCTGTCAAAGTAATTTCTGGGAGTGTTACAGCAGGGTAAGAAAGGTTAACCAAGATCAATTTTATACTGAACATGTTTAAAATGTATGGAACGGAGACCTCATAAAAAAATTGGTTTCCTTTTGGGCATTCACATGGTAATTTATGCATTTTTACCTGTCACTTACATAATTAAAAAATTAAGGAGTAGTGAAAAATTTTTACACTGAATTTGAAAATTTATATTAAATCTAATACACACTGGAAATTTTTGTTATTTCTCTTATGGTGTTTTTTTTGTTGTTGTTGGTTTTTTTTGTTGGTTTTTTTGTTTGTTTGTTTTTGTTTTTGTTTTTTTTTTTGCAGCCAGTACAAGGCTTTGACTATGCCAAGCAACACTTGGGTCAGCAGGGAGCAGAGGATGAGGTTTTACCTGTGACTCAGGAGACTGTCATCCTTCCACTTCCAGTCCGAGATGCTCCTGCCTCCCAGGAGAGAGAAACTACCCAGGATGGGAGCACCATCAAAACTGCCAAATCCAACGAAACAAGGAAAAGGTATGGGCTGGCATCTGGTGCCTTTCCACAGAGGGATTTAACAGGATGTGAGCTGCTGGGTGCTGTAAGATTTGGGCTCTGTGAGTGGCAGGTGGATGGATCTCCTCTCCAGGATGGATCCTTGGCATAGCACTGGCCTGTGCTGGATGTGTAAGGTTGCTGCAAAATATGGGGTAAACTCAAGTGACGTCTTCAGAGAGAAAGTGAAGTGGCTTTTATGTGCATGTTGGTGTTGCACAAGAGATGAGCCCAAATGAAACCTGTGAGGCCTGTAGCATCAACACTGGTAATTCCTCAAGGAGCCAGAAGACAGGTCCTCAGTAAATTGCTGTCACTCTACTGGCAGGCTCTGTCACTCCAGAATTGGGCCCAATGCTTTCACTAGCAGAAGGGGAAACCCTAAACACCCACTAAATTATGGAAGAGCTCTAGATCCAAAGCATCTACAGCAGGACAAAACTTGTGAAGTGCAGGAATAGAGTAGATAATGTCTAGGATAAAGTGTCCAAGGTTTGCACTCTCTTCATAATGAAGTCTGTAGGCTTGTAGGATCATGGATTCAAGATCCCCAGGAAGCTATGTGGCTCCTCTTCTCAGCTGCAGGGTCCAACACCTCCCTAACTCAACTTTATCTACCTTATTTTAAAGTCTTCCACTGGTGGGATGATCACAACCTCCTCCAGCAATCTGTTCTCTCCTGCCTTTCCTGTTAGGAAGTTTTACCTCATGTCTGCCCTCAGCCATCCACAGAACAGCTGAATATTTCTTGTCTCAGTCCTTGCAGGCGAGGAAAGCAGATTATCCCCTTATCCCAGGTGTTTTGCTTGCTTTGAGGCAAGTTTTTCCTTGGATTTAAATGAGAGTGGAGCTGAGGACAGGTACTGAAGGGAAGGGAGGAAAATAAACCTGTTAGGTAAACAGCCTGAACAGAGGGAACTGTTGTTGTGTAGCTCACAGGCATTACATGGGCCGGGCCTCTTGAAAGGATTGGATAACACACAAGAAAAGCAGCTAATGCAGAGCAATACTAGAGAAAACCAAGCCTTCCTAGCTGAGTCACCCCATCCTGTCCAGTATTTCCCCCTTGGGAATAATGGGAAACCTTGGGATACTCAGCATAGGGACAGGCAGTAAAGGGAAAGGTGTCAACCAGCATGGTGTGGACCCACACTGCTGCTCTTCTGGATGGGCAGACATCTGCAGTGTTCATCAGCTGAGGTTTTCCCTGCAGAAAAACAGACAGAAGGCTCCTGAGCTGGTGCCTGGTTTGTTATTCTCCTTTGGCTGTGCAGTAAATCATCAGGAATGTGGAAAGAGCTGTCTGCAGGGCATACTGCTAGGGAAAAGCGAGCCAGCTACAATTGGATGTCAACTCCTATTCTGCCACTTAATGCCAGAGAGGTGCTGCTCAGGCTACAAATCATTGAAAAGTAAGGGCTAGGTCCTACAGCCCATGTGAACAAACAGAACCTGTCCCTTTCAGAGTCTCCCATCCTTTGAAGAAGTGACAAATGGAAGATGACCCTCAGTAGTGGCCAGGTCAGGTCTTGGCAGGAATTGTTCTTTGAAATGTTTGGAAGCCTTTCCAAAGCCTTGTGTAAATAGACATAAGAAAATGCAAACCAGCTCTGCTAATTAATCCTCTAACCAAAGTGATTGAGCACTGCACTCAGTCCTTTGAGTGAGTGCAGAAATCCCCCACTTAATCTGCACCATTTTAAACAAATGCTGATAAGCAAATTTAATCCAAGAAAGTTATTCTCATTATAAAATGTGCTGAACCTTGGTGCCCTTCTAAGCAAATAACTAAGAATTAGTTTTCCCTCCTTCAGGGTGATTACTTGAGTAAGTGAGAACATGTACAATTTCAGTATTTTACATTCCCAAGAGCTGTGTCTGGAAATGGAATTTAATGGTTGCTGAAGATGAAGAAATATTTCTTGCCCTTTGAGTTTGCTCTTTCATTCAGGGTACTTTACAGCCTGCAAAGGTCAATTCAAACCAGACAGCCGTGAAATAGCTGGTAACTGATCAGACTATCTTCTCTGCTATCACCACTAAAAGAAACTTCTCAGTTAATAATATGAGGACCACTTAAAAAGGATCAATATTTGGATTAGTGTCACCACAGAAATCATTGTGCAAGCTATCCATGCTCACTTCTTTTCTGTGTTCCCAAGTTGAGCAGATTTTCTTCAGATATTAGTCTGTCCCTGGATAGATTTTTTTTTTTTTTTTACTGGGCTGGGAGTATTCATTTAGCAGTGACAGGTTTCTAGGGAGGAATCCTGCTTCTCAAGAATACTCATTTTCAATAGAATTTTACAAGGAAACCCTCAGGCTGGACTGAGCTGGCTTGCATGCTGAGCTCTCCTAGAGCCCCGTAGCTGGAAAGAGCCTGTCTCAAATTATACATATTTCACCAAGACTATCTTCAAAAGGGAATCCCCCAGAACTGCTTCCCTCATATTTGTCCCTTGCTGCTCTGACTGCAGTAAATGCTTTCTACTTATGCCAGGCAGGGTGGCCAAACCTGGAGGTAAATGTTTCAAGCTGATGATCCAGTGTTGGCAATGATTTTCAGGATGGTTTTGACAGTTTTTTTTTGTTTTAGTACCATTTTCTGGTTATAAAATCATTGTGACAGCAATAGAATTTGATTTGATTCTTTTTCTCTGTAAATGGAAGCCTCTGTGACTAGGTCCATTCTTTTTCTCTAATATAACCTCTTTACATCACCCTGCCACTGCCCATGACAACTCAGTGGTGGATTGCAGATGGGTTTGTGAATAATTACCCAGGTCCTGTGGAGAGTTTTCATTCCCTTTGTGGCAAGTTTCACACGTAAAATAAGATATGATGGGGTCTGCATGTGGACTAGCACCAAACCTACTATGTTCTACCGTGTTTCCTGCTTTTCCCAACTTGTGCATCAGGATTTGAGTAGCTTATCCACTCCAAACAGCAGAGAAGCTGGGATCTTGCTCCCGGGGCAGCCCAGAGCAGGCTGATCATTTCTGTCCCTGCTCCTCGCTGGGACCGAACGCACAGCGCTTCTGCCCTGTCCTCCCTCCTCACGCTGGGCAGGGTTTCAGGACAAGGATGTGCAGTGGCTGATTAAAACAAGCATTTTCTTAGGGGTTTCGGCCCGTGAGGGTGCTGGTTAAATTGGGGTATGTGCCAAAAGGAGAAAAGGAGAATTGTCTTATCACAGTGTGTGCATATGTGCAAAGTGAATGAGTGTG
This sequence comes from Cettia cetti, assembly GCA_013401135.1. Classification (NCBI taxonomy): domain Eukaryota; kingdom Metazoa; phylum Chordata; class Aves; order Passeriformes; family Sylviidae; genus Cettia; species Cettia cetti. The sequence goes on from VZUI01076297.1 coordinate 82,132, forward strand.
TTTGCGTTGTGGCTGACAACAGCTGACTATAAATGCAGGCTAAATAAGAAAGGAATTGGTTTAGCCACACATCCTGAAACAAAAATCTACTTTATTTTGTCTGGGTTAATGACACAGAATTGACAATGGGACTTTTTGTCCTCGGTGGTGGCACTTTTATCATTGTGGGGCTTATGCATGAGGAGCAGTCGGATTCCAAGCCACCAAGATGCCCATCAGCCCTGAACTAATTGAGAAAATCCTGCTCACCTCCCACCACTCTGCTCCTGCCTTTACTGTGTTGCTGTGTGATGTTTCTCTTCTGCCTCCTTTTGGTACCAAACCGGGCTTTGCAAACTCAGTGATGCAAACCGTGTGAATGAAATAACCTTGAAATGAGGTTTAGGAGGAAGAACTCACGGCCTGCCTTTGTTGCTATGGTTACTTGCAGCCAGTCCCCGAGTCAGAACGGCTCCATCCTCAGCAATGGGTCGGGAAAGCCCAGCTCTGGCCGGAGCTCCCTGCAGAAAGTGATGGCACCACAGAAAGCGGCCAAGGACGAAGGCAGGAAAAGGAACGGTGAGAAGTGTTCGCTGTGGCTGCTCCCACTGCCCTGCCCACAACCACCGGGGACCTTGAAACCAAGTTCTTGTACCCTCAGCACTCCCTGGGCACTTTTTGTGGCTCATTTGTGGGGCTTTCTCCTTCCCCTTTACTGCTTTAAGTGACTGAGTTTCTGATCTTTGACTGGTCTGTTTCTCCAGATCCATCCACGAAGCTTCGTGGTGTTTGCTCTGTGTGCAGCCCTTTGCAAGTCTTCTTGCTTTGGTGTTCTTCCTTCTCTTTTCTTTTTTCTTGGAATACCAGTAAACTGATGAAGATGTGATGCTTCTTAGTAGGGTTTGCAACTTTTTTTGTCATGTAGATCCCTAAGATATTAATTTGCTCTGCTGCTGCTGCTCAGCTGGCCCAGATCCGATGAAGATGAATTAATTAGATAAAAATTAATTTGAGATAGTGTGAAACATCCCATGCTTTGTCTTTCCTCAGACATCCTTGGCACACCTGTTTGTCATTAACACTTACTGTCAGCTTTTCCCGATGCACCTGGGGTGTCATGCTGGATGCTTCTTACAAGACCTTGGTTGATGGTGGTGACCTTGTGACTTGAAGTGTATCAGGAACAGCTGATGAGAGAAGTACTCAATCCCCTTTCTTCCTTGCTTTTCTTCTCTCTGCTTATTTTTGCTGAGTTATAGCTTTGTTCCCATAGCTAAGTTTTCCTTTTGAATAGAAAACTAGCTAGCAGGTTCTAAGTTTCAAGGGAGTTAATTATTTTTTCACTGTATCAAATGTAGCTCATTTTGCAAGACAACTTTTGTTTTCCACAGTCAAAAGCTGTAATTTATGATGTCTTTTTTCTTACCCACCCAGGAAATCCAATATTCAAACCAGTTCCAAGTGCTGTTTACATGGGTAGAAAAAATAATTCAGTGAAGGTATTTTTTGCTTTGTTAGGTTTTACCTCTTCAAAAAAATTGATAAGAACTCAGTTTTGTTTGGTTTTTTTTTTAAGAATTGACTAGCACCTAACATCCTTACTTCTGATCTGGGCTGTAGTGCATTTCTAGAACATACACATGCTACCTAAATGAACCTCTGAATGTAGTAGAAGGAAATAGTGACCCTTTATTTTAAATCTTAATTTCATTGGAATCTAGGAGGAACCTGTGCATGAGGTTCGCCTCATCTGCAGAGCCCTCCTGGTAGAGACTTCAGCTCCTCCTGGAAGAACTCTCTTCACTTGACTGCCATGGCCCTAAAAAGGGCCATCTGGCACAGATATGAAAGGGAATAAATACCTGGTTCCCTGGTAAAGAGATGGGAAACTTTTAGCTGTAGGCATATTTTTAAGGTGTGTTTAGGAGAGTTTCCTCAAACAACCCTTTCAGAACAGCTCCTGAGAAGGAAGATGTGGTCACGGCAGATGGAATGACCTCCCCTTGTCAGCATTAACAGAGGTTGGAGTTGTGCAATTACAAATGTCTATTGAAATTGAAATTAAAAGCCAGAACCTGCAGGCACCCATGACTTCTCCTCACAGAGCCTGCACTTTGCTCCCCTGCAGTGATTACGAACACCGTTGTCATCTCTGACGCTTTGTTCCTGCTGCAGGGTTTTACCTTTACCCAGAGTGTTCAGCATCCTCAGAAGGTGGTGTCTGTTTTTCCTTCCAGTTTCAGAAGGGAGCTGCTTTTCTCCCAGCTGTTTTCCTGAGCCTGCTCCAGCTCCCCAGCCTGGCTGGTGGCTGGTGGCTCGAGCGTGCACGTCGGCAAAAGCAGAAGCAGATTTTCTTCTCAGAGAAGCAGCATCTTCAAACTGGAATGAATCCCTTGATGGTCACATGTTGGATTTGGGGACTCCAAGTCAGAGTGGCTCATTAGTTGCCATAGTTACAGGCCAATTTTAGATTCTGTTTCTTGCTGCCATTTAGTTACAGGGAGAACTGACAGCACTGGATGTTACCTCCGTGCATAAATTCTGTATGGCTTGTATCAAACTTGACTCCACATGGAGTGTGTCAGGGCTGTGAGTGAACAACATGAAACCAGCACAGACTGACAGGCTTGGCTTCAGGATCTGATGCTTGGGAGGATCAGGAGAACTCTTCAGCTGAGCATTATGTCTACAGAAAACAAAAAATATCTGCTTCAATCAAATAGTGATAGGCTTTTGTAAGATAATGGCATGTTTTTTTCTGGAAGAACATTTATTATATTAATAGAAGGTTTTCTTTCTGAAAGCTGATGATTTCTACATTAATTTGCTTTAGGCAAATTAATTATGTATGTTAGAGGGCTGTAATATGGATTAATCAACCAACAGAGGTACTGGCAGTTTCTGAGATGGGTTTGTAAGAGAATGTGGAAGAGATAAACAGGATATTAGCAGTTCTGCCCATCACTTATCAGGCCAAAGTTCATTCAGGGAGAACCCACTCAGACCTACAGAACTAAACCAGCCCACAATGCAACGTTTCCTTTCACCTTTAGCTCCTCACTAAATGAAGCCAATGAGATGTAGGTTGTTTTTCAACCTTTAAGTGCTTGATCTTGCAACCTTCCCATTAACATCTTGGAAGCGTTTGAGTGCTTGTTTCTTTTTTTTTTAGAGAAAACCAAAAGCTTTGATTTGCTATCAATTCTCCACGAAGCATTTTACCCCCCAACTTTTGGGCTAAGAACTTGTATAGTTGAGCTCAGGTTTATACTTAAACCTCATCACCACAGGTGGAGATGTACAAGCAGCAGTCCTAAAGAGTCAAACTGCTTTGTGTAAGAAACCTTCCCCAGCTGGATCAATTTCTCATTTTCCAATCATTTGGACATTGTTTTTGAAAACAGATGTAACTTTTCAGAAGTCATTCAGTCAAGGGCCCCACTCCTTTTTAAAATACCAGCCTCTAAGGCTATTATTTCCTTTGTCCAGGCAAGAGCTGTCTACAGAAGCAAAGTAGCAGGAGAAAACAATTGTCTGTATTATTGGTTTAGCTAAAATCAAAGGGATTTTTGGATGCAACACAGCCAAACTATGATAAATTTCCTCCTTTATTCTACAGGAGCGTGGGCCACCAGTTTTCATTTTGTCTGAAGTGGCAGCTCAGCATCAGAGCTGTTTTTCTGAATTTCTGAGCAGTTGTCTACGGTGACTCAAAAGAAAGTGAAACGTGGCAACAGCAAGGTTGTCTAGTGGCAGTGAGGTAGCAGCTTGGACACAGAGCTGGCTGGGGGAGCTGCTGGAGCCCAGCAAACATCCACCACCTTTCTTCTCTCTTTTTTGTGCTGGGTGAAGTACAAGTGAGAATGGAAAGGGCTGCTTCCAGAGAGGGTCATGGCAAACTGGAGGTAAAATCCACTCAGAAAGGAGCCCTGACAGCTGCATTGGAGCACCTGTGCAGATTTGGCGTGAGATGATTCCCCTTCATGATGCTTATATCTTTAAAAGGCTAAGAAATCAGAAGGCTGGGAAGAATTTGTGGTGTAGAGAAAGGAGCCTACTCTTTTCATTGTCCATTCCCTCATCCTGAAGCATTCTTTTCATTTGCCCCCAGAAGAGTGCTAATTAGGGATTTCATCAGACTCTTCACAGCAAACTCCTAGGCTTTTCTTGGAGTAATTTGCTACATCTAACCACAGAGGGGCAAAAATCCCCAAGAATAAACAAAATCCACCTGTTTAGCTGAAATCCTATGCAGTTGTTATTGAATCTTCCAGTAGCTTTACACATTGATTCCTTTTTCTCCCAAGATTTCAGCTTAGGTGACACAGACTCATTCTTCCCCCTACTGTTTTCATTTCTTCCATTGCCCCTTTTTTGTTATTTATTTGCTTTAAATAGTGAGAGCACTGTGATTCTGCTAGCATCCTGCTGGTGACTGTAAACCTTTTTTCTTCAGGCTTACTCAATGTAATTTCTTTTTTTTTTTTTTACCCTGTTTGTTTGCTGTTCTCATGGCAAGAAAATACTGCCTGCTGTGTTGCTAAGGTGCCTGTTGCAGCAGATCTCTGGGAGATCTGGGATCTGCAAGTGGTCACACAATTAAATATTTCTTCATTCACATTTGCCTTGCCCTCTGGATGACTTTTGCTCTGCCACTAATTGAGTCTGACAGGAGTTTTCATCCAAGCAGTAGTGTAAAGAGCAAGTAGACGTTCATGCCATCAGACACAGTGGCAGTCTGCATGGCTGAGATTTTTCACTAATATGTCAGCACTGAAGAAGACGAAGGTACAGTTTTATTGTGCAAACAGAAAACTATTTCTGCAAAGGTTTTAGAACTCCTGGGGCACCATTACCTTAAAGAAGCCTCTGTTGTAGGCTCTCATGTCTTCCCTGTCTTTTGCATGTCCATCATCCTTGTCAGTTAAATAATCTTCTTTTAATTAGTGCATGTACCTACTCACTACAGAAGCATCAGCCAAGAAAAGGGACTGGTGGATTCCCTGGAAACATTATGAAATATCTGGTCTCCTTTTGAAAGGCTTTGATGTTTAGAAAGATGAGGCAGATGTGGTTGGAGAAGAAGACATAACCACAGAGAGAGAGAGAGAGAGAGATCCTTGCTCCTGCTTATTAGGACAGGAAACCTTCACAGAAAGGGAACAAAACAAGCAGCTAAGGGACAAGTACTCACCCTGTGTACACAGTTTTATTGGTAACCTGCAAATACCACTTTGGAGATCTCAAATAACCTGCGCAGGTGGCTCCTGCTTCAGGATCCTAGGCAAACCCAGGACTGCAACACCTCAGGTGCATCACCAAAAGTTTAGCAGGCTTTACACCTAAGGAAATACTGTCCAGGAGGAACTATGAGCTGCTTCCATTAGGCTGTAAGCTGTCTCCTTCTGAAAAATATAATATTTGTGCTGTTTGTGAGAGGTTTAGCATTGCATTCAGAGCTGGGTGTGGTTGATGAAAGATAGGCGTGCACACAAGTGTGTTTTCTCTTACACTGCAACACCTTACAGGGAGGTACTTCTGTCCTGGCCAGGTTCAGATACTAATGTTGGGAAACTTGGATTTTACTTATAGGGCTATGAACTCCTTCAGAAACAGATGGGGTTTTTTATTGCTCAAAGCTCAAGTTTGTATCTTTCTGGAGATAGTGATCTTGGATGATACTGAAAAAATGTCTGTTTTGTTTTTCTCTATATAGAGATTTTCTCTAAAATGAAAATGAGTTCCCCATTATTAAATCATGTTCAGGAGTCAGGATTTCTGTTTGAATTATTGATACCTGGGATGTTTCCTAAGGGGATATTTTAGCTAGGTGACATTGCTTGCTCTTTATCAAACTGCAGGTATATTCTGTAGGTATGGTTACAGTGTTTGCCTTCCCTTCATGTAAAATAAATCTTCAAAAATACTTCATTGAGTGATGTAAGAAAAGGCAGAGCATGTCCAACTGCTTGCAGGTGTTTCCCAAGTTTTGGCTTCATGTGTTTTTCTCTATTGATGTCATTCTTTTTCTGAAGGCTTCCAAGAGCATTCAAATGGCTGCTTCTGAGCAGGAGAGCACAAATCTTTGTTTCAGGTGTCTGGCTGGAAGGTTACCTGATTTGCAGGCAATTTAAATGTTCTTAATTTATTTTATTTATTATTTTTATTATTTAGTATTATTCATTTATTTTTTTTTAAAGTGCAAGTATTTCAGTATTTTTTTTTTCTTCATTCCAGCATGTTTTGATGAGGGAGTGGGGAGGAAAGGCAAAAGTAGAGGGAAAGAGAGAGGAGACAAGGAATCTTGAAATCTTTGGCCGATAAAAGTTTTGGGGTTTTTTTAGTCTAAATTATTAACTAGTTAAAACCAGAATACTTCACCTGTCTAATTGTCTTTTAACTGTTCAGCGCTGCAGTCCCACAGCCCCTTTTCCAGGGGAGCAGCTGGTCACGAGTGGGTAGCACCACCTGCTGGCATTCCCGGCTGGAACAGTGCAGAGCTGCGTGGAAACGGGTGGACAGCGACCCTGGGGCAGATCTGGTGTACTGATGGCTGCAGTGCTGTGGAGACAGAGCTTCAGGGATGCTCCTGCTCCTCAGCCACCCTGTGCCACGCTGCTCTTCACTGCACCTGGCACTCGGCAGGAATAAATGATTGCTCTGGACACATCTTCATATGTTGCAGCCACAGAAAGATTAGGAGGAGTGATTTGATCTCAGTGGATCATGAGGCATGAGATATCTGGCAGGAGATATTTCAGAGATGGGAAATTGCTGTTAAGTAGTGACTAAGTTGGGTTTTCTGCCACTGAGCTTCTGCATCTCACTCTGTGCTCACACAGGCAGTGCAGGCACGAGTAGAACCACTGGAATGCATGTTTTTGAAAACAGAAATTTAGAACATCACTTTTGAACCACGTTGCTGACTATAATAAGCAAGGTTGATTATTGTGAGTGTCTATAAAGAATGTGTGGGCAGTTTCCTGAAGCTTCCCATGCTGGCCAGTTGCTCACCCAGCTGAGGTGCTGGGACAGGTGGACTGGCCTAGGGCAGGGATCCACAGCAGAAACAAACACCTCTCCAGAGTTTCTCTGAACTTCCTTTGGTTTGTTTTTCGAATTTTGGAGGTTGTTGTGGTTCAGTCATGTCATAAATTGTTGCTGTAAGTTCTCTTGGGAGGAGATGGATGGGAGCAAATGATGAAATTCCTGGTGCTTGCTGAGGTTCACTGCCAGTGTAGATGATGGCAGTGTGCCAGCAGCTGCAGATCACAGGCTCTCTTTATCACCCACCAGTGAAAAAGGGGCAGTGGGAAAAACCCCCTACTTTTAGATTATAAATGAACAAATGCTAAGGTTAGGTGGAATAGAATTCCAATTTCTAGTCCCATCTGGCTCTCATTTCCGTGCTGGTAGCGCTGCAGTTGTGTTTCCCTTTGAGAGGGCTGATACTCAGGGTGCTCTGTGGTGGTAAGGCTCCCCATCAGAATTAGCTGTCATCTATGGTTTCTGATTCCTTTCACCCTTAAGTTTTCTTTCCTTTAATGAGTCCTAGAGGAATTCTGTTTCATTAGCAAAAACTCCTGGTTTCTGCCCCTGAAATGAGGTCTGAGGGGACACCACACATCTGCAGGTAGCTGAGCTCTTTGTGGCTGCTGGATTTCAAAATCCCCTCAGGGAAGAGCACCCATACTTCACCTTTGTAGTCACTGTGATGTGAGTGCCTCCCTGCTCGCCTGTGGTCAGTGCCAGGCCAGGATCTCCTCGTTCCCTGTGCTGCTGCTGTGGTGTCCTGGTGGTCCCTGGCAGTCTGGGTCACTGTCACTGAGCCGGGCTCGTGAGCTGCTGAGCGCACACATGGAGAGTGTTTGAACAACTCCAGGAGGAACAGGGGCATTCGACACCCACCAAAGCCTCTGCGGTGTTTGGACAGTTCTGTGGATCTGCAGGGACAATATTTAATGACAAAGGGATTTAACCCATCTATTGCTCAAAAGCTCAAGTGGTGCCAGCTCCTCACACTGAGCACAGACAGAGATAATGAGCTTACTCAGTGGGTTCATATTTTATATTACTGCTGTCAAATGTTTTCTTACCAAAATCATTGGCTGTCTAAACTGCTGAGTTTATACAAGTCCATTGTAATTTGTGCAGTGATTAAATATTAAACCAGAGTGTGTTTTCGGAGGAAATAAATTTAGAGCAGACCACTTTGTTCTTTAGTAGAGGATCTCTGCTCCTGTCAGTTAGGAGATGGAGCAAGCATTCTTCCCTCTAATAGCATAATTATTCAAAAATGTTTGCAAGGATCTCTTTGTAGAATTTGTCCTCGTGCTTTAGTGTCATTCTTTCACTTCAAAATATGGGTAAGAGTTTTCAGATTCAACGACTGACAAAATGAGGCAGGTTTGCAAAGAAAATTTGAAGGAGAAAGGGCCCAATTGCACTTGGAAGAGCTATCCATTTATATAGAAATCTAAAAACTAAAGATGCTTTGCCATGCCATTTTATTTTGAAGATTTATGGAATCTTTTTTCTGGCTCTTAAGCAATTCTAACGGTTTAACTTCACGGAGACCTGAGGTACTGCTTGCAAGGCAAAAAATTAACATAAGATTAGACACCATCAGTTTCTTAAGCATTTTTAGCACATAGAAGAAAATGCTTTTATTTTAATAAATGGCGTTTTTAGCATTAATAAGTTTTGAAAAAGAAACCTATTATTTTAGCAAATTTTAATTCTGCCCTTGCTCTTGCAGCATAAGACAGAAAAAAAGCTGCACTCCTGGGTTTGATCAGGTGTAGCTACTGATTCCTTGGCACGTGTGCACCTGTGTGTGTTTCCATGTGAAACCTAGGAAAACATCTACTTTAACTTCCACTGCATTTTCATACAATCTGTGTCATTCTTCCCCTTTTTTCCATCTTATTAGTTAGTCTGGACATCAGCCCTCTTTGGGGAAGCGACAGATTTGAATACATAATGTTTCCTGTGATCTACTGGGATGTTTTTCCCGGTGTAAAGGTCTCCCAGGCCTGCACCCTGAGTGCACTGAGCAGGTCATTAATCCAAAGCGTGTGCTTGCTGAATTTCCCCTTGAGCATGCAGCGGAAATGTCCTTGTGCTGAGTGAGTTTGATGTGCTCTAGTGGCCGTGAGTGATGAAGAGGAAGGAGGGATTCTCTTTGATAACATGGCCAAGCCTGCCGTTGACCCCTTCGACACCTCCTCGGGCTCGGTGCAGCTCATCGCCATCAAACCCGTGGCCCTCCCTGCTGTCCACGCTGCTTCAGAGAGGAGCCAGGAGTCTCAAATCATCAATGGGGAGGTAAGGACTGTCTGAGAAGTATTTCCAGTTGTTTCCTTTGCTACAGCCACAAATGGAATTATCTTAAGCCTATTAGAGTTGAGGGCTGCTAGGAGCTTCTCACCTTTATGCTGTATAAAGTTCCATTAGCTCTGTGGGCTCAGAGATCTGAGAATTTAGGATCTGCTCTTTCACAGTGCACCTGTGAATGCCTGCAACCTTGGAAGAGGCAATTTTGTATATCCCTACCCTCCCAGTGTCCCTCTCTCCTATTTAAAAAAGTGACTCATGAAAACAGACAGCAGAATAAGATCTTTTCCTACATGGATTCTGTGGCTGGGTATGAAAATGGGTGTAGATCAGCTGGGTGCCAAGCTGATCTTTCTGTACTGAGCAATATATCTCAGTCAGAGTGAGAAGGGGTGCAGTGGGACCATGGCCTTGCTCTGCATTCCAGCCAGTGCACAGAGGGTGCAGTTATTTTTGAAGAAAAAATGGGGGATGGCACAAGTGTCTGCTCCAGATGCTGGCCAAAAAAGCGTGCTTTGACTGCAGTATTTATACTCATGTTTTGATGTAGAGTTAATCAAGACCAGTCTTGACTTACAAAGGACTGAGGCTTTTTAAGAAGTTGTTGAACATGACGGGAACAAGCCACAGAGGTGCCTTGTTTACAAACTCACACTGCAACAGTCGTTTAAACAGCTAAAACCAGTTTAAAAGCAGCAGGGAGGGCTGCTGCCAGGGACACTGTAAAAGACAGTGTCATCAGAGGTCCCATGTGGGCCTGGATTGTTGCAGCCTGTTGTGCTCCATTTCATACTTGTATTTTAAGTCCTGATGTGCCATGTAGCTTCCAAACTCAAAGAAAAGCTTATTTAGCTTTCAGCATCTCTTTTCTGTCAGGCAGCAGGATGACACTGCTGGTGCTGCGTGCACCCTTACACACACACCGCCTGTAGTTAAAGAAGGCCATAGAATTTGACTGTGGAAGCACAAAGCCCAAGGAAATTCCTGATTTCCAAGTAACTTGCAGTTTGAAGCAGGAGGGAAATTTTCTCAACACTTAGAGGAAACCGTGGCACTAAGCTGTACCAGGACAGACCCATCACCCCTTTATTCAAGTTTCCTCTCTGACAGGAGACCACAAGAGGCTTGTAAGAAGGCATACAAACAAAAGAAACATTTGATGGCATTTCACTGGAGTGTTTCCCCAGCCCTCAGTTTCAGGTTATGTGTACTCAGGGGCGAAGTCTCTGTACCCCAGCAGAGTTTTCACAGCTAAGCTGTGCCCGTGGTGCCCCGAAGCACGCGTGGCATTGGGTCACGGCAGCTGGCTGACACCACCCGTGTTTTTCCTCAGTGGGTGTCTCTGAGTCACTGCTGTAACGGCACACAGTTTTTTGGACTAAAATTATTTAACCATCTGCCAAGCCATGAAAATGCAGCGACTGTGTTCACTTGCAGTTCCTGGCTGCTTGCAGATGGCACGGTGTGGTACAGAGGGATGACACACGCGGCGCATCCAACACGCGCTGACAAGATCCTTTGGAGGTAGCCAGCCCACCAGCAGCCCTGAAACATCTTCTTGCCTTTTAGGTGAACAAGGCTTTGAAGCAGAAGTCGGATATAGAGCACTACCGCAACAAGCTGCGCCTGAAAGCCAAGAGGAAAGGGTACTATGACTTCCCACAGGTTGACAACAGCAAGGCGCTGACAGACAGAAAAAGGATGTATGAGAAAAACCAGAAGGAGCTTGACCACATTTTGGATCCAGATGCAGATGTCTCATCTCCATTTGCTGAGCCTAAGAATAGGTGAGAGTTTTTATTTGCAGTTCTTCGTCTGGGAGGAGAGTTGCTGTCCTGGGAGTCAGAGGGGCCGTTTTAATGAGCCAGGTCTTTGTTGTATGGTCACTAGTCCCTTCTGCTTTATGAAGAAAATTCATATAGCCCATGGAAAGCATGTCCTCTGGTAAAGCTGCAGTGTGGTTAAAAACAAACAAACAAATGGAAAGGAAAAAAAATAAAGGGGAGGGACATGTGAGTTATTCTCAAAGGTAAACAGAAAAAGTGGTAGTAATGTTTTTGGTGATACTCAGAGCAAACTTTAGGCAGGAAGTTAGCAACTGAATTGGTTCTGTCTCAAAGTGCAGTGGTGTTACTCTCTTGTCATTATTTTAATCGGAACATAACTACTGCAGTGGGCATGAGCTAGCAGAACCAGTGTGCTGTCCATGTAAGTCCTGCAGTGGTGGTCTCTGTAAGGTGGTGTGTGTGCCTGCTGCCCGTGGTGTTCCTGTGCCTTTAAGAGAGAAATTCAGGATTTGCTCATCTGTCATGTGAAGCTGGCATGTTGTTTAACATTACCAGTGTTTGATTAACACTTCACTGTCTCCTGAGGATGGCGTACCAGTAGCATTCAAAATCCCATTTTAGAAATGAACAGGGAGTGCAGGTGCTGATTGTGCCTGAACTGCTGCCGTGGGTGGGTGCTCTGTTGCTGGTGCTCTCTGAAACACAAACTGGCACATTGGAAAGAGGAGATCACACCAGTCCTACCCCAGGAATGGCACAGTGTGCAGATTCCTCTTCCTTGGAAGTTCTGGGGGTGTCAAGGATGATAATAGAGCGTGTTTGCCATTACACCTTGCACAGGAGAGCTCTGGTTCTTACTGTAATCAGGGACTAATGTCAGTTGATCCATGAGAGAAAAAGGGATACTGAAGCACCTTTGCTCTGGAAATGGCCCACACACCTGGAGGTGCAATCTTGCATCCCATCTCCTGGAAAGCTCAGACCAAAATTTTCCTGTGAGTATAAATTGACTGCAATCAAAGCATGGCTGGTGACACAGGCATTGCACACAGTGTCACTGCAGCAATTACCTCAGGGCACAGGGGTGAAAAAGACTGTGATGGGATCTACAAAAGCACTGTTGGCTGGGAATTTGGGCAAAAGCTGAGATCAGATAAACTTCTGTATGCCTAGAGCTCAGTGGCTGAGGGGTACTGCCCTGGAAGAGCTGTTTGCCAGGGCTGCACTGGGCAATGAAAATATGACTCAACCATGTGTTATGTTCTTGCTGGATGTCCTAGGGCACCGTTTCCTTGTGCAGTTTTCCAATTTATTGTGCACTGAGAAGGTAAGAAATGGAGCCTGTCCTTACAGAGGAGCCCTGCTCTGCACGCTCGATCCAGGAGGTGCAGACAGAGCACTGGGAACCCTCCTTGAGGAATGCATTTATTCCAGGGAGCTGGAAAGTCCCCTCAGCACACTGGTGTGGCTGTGACTGATTGAGGCATTAACTGGGATGTTCATTCTGTGTCACATGGCTCACAGGTGATGTTTAAAACATTAAGCTGAAGCTTTAACACCACCCCACTTTGTGGCTTTTTGTTAAATACACTGATTATTTTTTGTTCATGTGCCAGTGTGTGGGAAGATCTCGTACAATTTTCCTGCGTGTTTTCCAGCGTGTTGTGTAAATCTGTCACAGTTTATTTGAGACAGTGGTTCCTGGCATGGTAGAAACTGCTGGGAGGCAGGTAAACTCCTGTGGAGGAACAATTCCAATGTGTGGCTGTACCATGAAAGGCTTTCTGCTGGACTTGTTAAATGTATAATCTGTATCCCTACATGAGGAGGGAGAACTGCTTCTGATGCACGTTCTGTGGAGACACAGAACACTTACTGAACTTTACAAACGCTGCAGGTGTTTACAAACAAATCAGTTCTGAATTCTGTGCCAAAATTTCCATACTAAGACCTGGAACTGAATTTGATATGCTGCAACACCCATGACAATTATTGTCCTTATTTTTCTAACAAAAATGAGATGGCTAAAATGTTATGCTGCTGGAGGAAAACCTTGAAAAATTCTACAAGGTAATGTGGGATTTGGTTATTGATAAATGAATCAATACAATTGCATTTCTGTAATGAAATAAAATTGGTTTGAAAGCAATCTGGGTAAGCATATAATTAAAAAAAAATCTTTTTCTGTTTTGAATCATTGTTACAGCAATTAAAACTTGAAAAATTGCAATTTTTAAAATGAAAGTGCTAAAAACAAAGTCAAAGATTTCAATGTTTCCAGGGAAGAGGACTATTCTACTTGTTTCTAAGTCACTAACCTAAGTCTCTAACTTCAGTCACGTTGTTATCGCACTTCCAAAACATATCATAAAATAGGGATGCAGTTGTTTACTCAAGACAACCTTTATATTTTGGATTAATTTAAATTTGTATTTCAAAGCTATTTACAAAGCGTTGCTGCTAAATGATTTGATTTTTTTTTTCCAGAACAAAGAGCCTTGTGCTCTAGGTACCTTTCAGTCATCAGTACCACAATCCTCATGTTTTAAAACATTCCAGCTGTGTTCCCAAAAGGCACTTCCTAACCCATTTGAATGCCAGTTGTTCCTGTTCATACCTCCATACTCATTAGTAAAACTCTCTTAAATGAGGTAATTGGCAATCTCAAGGTAATTTTTAAGAGCCTACTGATAATATGCACTATTCTTGGATTTTCTTTAATAGTTTGTAATCAGGTCAAGAATCTGCATGTTTTACAGAGCTGTATATTTGAATCCCCTAGAAAATACATCACAATTGCCTCAACTAAGTATTTATGGGCCTATTGTAAAATAGATGAAATTTTAGAGACCTTTGATGTAAGAAGATGAAGATTGTCAGATCTGATTGTCAGCCCTGTGCATAGCCCTGTTTTCTGGTAATATCAATGGTATAGTCAGAGAAAGATTACATAGGAAGAAAGAATTTATTCAATATTATTTTTGTAGGGGAAACTTCTTCCAAAAGCTCTGCTTGCCTTCTGGCAGTGCATTTGGGACTTTCAAACACCAGCATGGGGATTTAGTGATCAAAGGTCACACAGAAGTTTTTGAAAGTTGCCTTAAAACTAAGTACTGAGTAATTCATTTAATCAGAAGCGTGAAATTGATTTTTTCCCCCCCTACCTTTTATCCTGTCTGATCATGTAAATGTCCTACTTTCTGGATTTCTGCTAACCAGTTGCTGCTGCTCTAATCTGTCAAGGCAAAAAGTGCTGTTAACAAGATCTGGAATAACTGAAGAATTACTTATCAGTGAATTAATTTGGACTGTCTTGTCAGTTCATTTCATTGAGGGTTCTTGAGATGTTAAACCATGAAGTGACTTGAAAGTGTGATTTCAGACACAGTAGTGCAACTTGTCTTACTTCACCATGAGCATTGGCAGGTCCCCTGAGTAAAATAAGCAGCACAGAGATGTGGTAGATGACCTGATCTAATTTTAATATTCTGAATGGAGTAATTGCACAAGGCAGAAAAACAGCATGGCTAGGCAAAGATAACTTTGTATCAGGCTCTAGCAGTGCAATTACTGTGTTAATAAATGAAATGGGTGTGCCATTATTTCATCTGCTACTGATCTACTTCAGGACCAGTGCTTCTCTGGAGTGTGCAGCAAAATGAGTAATGGCCAGCTATGACTGTGGGAACAACTCATAAACTCTGCTGGTGTAGAAGCAGCCTTCTTAAAAGATGCAGCTTGATGAAGCACTAAGTTCCTGTACCACCATTTGACAAAGCCTCCTGCAGATATGTACAGATATGCTCTGCATTTCACAGAAGGATGCTGCACTTGTTTTTGTATAACCAGCAACAAAGGCAGAAGAGGTTTTGCCGGGGGGTTACTGGGTGTTTTGGATATTCAGTTTTATTCTGCCTTTCTATTGCGTTTGCTTCCCCTTGGTTTGGGACACCCAGCAGTGTAAGTTCAAAGGGATGAGCAGCCCTTTGTCCCAGTGAAGCAGCTGAATCCCAGGAAGCACAGCTCTCTGAGAAAGTTACCAAGCTGGCTATTTAAAACCAGCATCTTGCAAGCAGTTTTCTCCCACTGCTGCGTCTC
Source organism: Cettia cetti (assembly GCA_013401135.1). Taxonomy (NCBI): domain Eukaryota; kingdom Metazoa; phylum Chordata; class Aves; order Passeriformes; family Sylviidae; genus Cettia; species Cettia cetti. The sequence continues at coordinate 97,332 of VZUI01076297.1, forward strand.
TTCCGTTCTCTTTGCTGGGGGTTTGTTTCTGTGGAGCGTTTTTCTGCTACTCTCTCCTTGCTCATGATCAGCAACCAAAATCTCTGCTCCCCATCTGTGTGTGTGGGAGATCCTGTTATTTTTTAATTTTTTTTTTCTTTAAATCATATTTAAATAATTTAATTTGGATTTGAATCATATCAGCTGAAGTTAAAGGGTCCTGATATCTTCTTGGGATGTATTTCATCTGATAAGCTCCCACATATGATGTCCATGCTTTTTATGTGAGTTTTGTTTTCCTTAAACTGTAAAAAAACAACTAATCATCTCTTGAGAAGGTTACTGGTTTCTAGCACTTCATATATGTAGAAAGAATACCCTGTAACAAAGTGGCATTTTTATGAACATCATAATTTTAGAATAAAGGTGAGTATTCACAACTACTGCCTGTCATTAATTTTTGTTTTCATTTTGCTGTTTCCTAGGCAGCCACTGAAGAACTCGGTGTACAGAAGCAGGCAGTCCCTGAACAGTCCCAGCCCAGGGGAAACTGAGATGGATCTTCTGGTGACTCGGGAAAGGCCCAGGCGTGGCATCCGGAACAGTGGATATGATGTAAGTTCATGGGGTACAGGCAGTGAAACCTGCTCAGCAAAGCCTCAACTTGCTCCTAAACCCAGGCAAATATTGATAAGCCACAAGACAGATTGCCATGAGATATTTAGTGTTACAGGAGTTTATGTGCACTCAGCATCCTGAAAAAAGCTCTGATTCTTTCATGTACTTAGTTACTGTATCATTTTACAGTCTGGAATGCAAATGAGACGTTTGCTCAAACCCCATTATTTGCCAAAGTATTAAATCTTGAATTTAGGTAATGCTTCTAAGTGTATGGCTACTTGACAGTGAGCTTTCTTCATTGCAATTAAAATCCTCTGTTCTGAAGAACAGCCTGGAGCTGCTCTCTTGATTCGGAAGAATGAACAGACAGCCTCTGGGATTTTCACCTAAGTCCCAATGTCAGTGTTTTGTGGAAGTCCCCGAGGGACGGGTGTTGTCCTCTTGCTCCCATCAGAACTGGGAGAGGTTTGTGTACGTACATGTCAAGCCCAGCCAGAGGAGATGCTGCTTCATGGTCCAAGGAGCTCATGCAGCCAGCACAAGGCAGAGGAGTTGTCTTGTGGAGTCTGAACAAACACTGGGTGCAAGTTGACACTGTGTGAACCCAGAAGGAGGATTAAAAATAGCCCCCACACTGGGGCAATGTTGATTTTTTCCCATCCTTTGTCACGTGTACAAGCTACTGTGGCTCAGCCAGCCCTGAAGATCGGTCCCTAGAGAAGGTCTAAACAATTCTGGAAGTCAAGGAAGTTCACCTGTGGTTGCCCATCCTCTAAACATTGTAGGTGAAAACAATTTTTTTTGGGGGGTGTGGTGTTTCATTGTCAACCCTCTCTCTGCCAGGATTGTGTTTTTAGCAAGGTGAAAGAAAGCACCAGAGTTTGGGGGGATGTGTTCAGGAAAGTTTAAATCTCTTAGAAAATTCTTCAGGGATGTTGTAGTTTTCTGTAGATTGCTGAAATGATTCCCTGCATTTGGACACTTCCCATCAGACTGCAGGATTCATGTGGGGCTGTGTGAGTGGGCTGACTGGTACACTGCTTTCTGAGGAATTGGGATATCAATACTATGCTAATAAAAGCTAGTTTTTCACAGGGGATATTTCCCTGGAAATCAATGTTGAAAACATTCTGGGAACAGGCACGGCAGCAGATTTTAAAAATGTATTTCAGTATATTGTGCGTGCTATATGTGAAACATATTTTAAAGAAAATTTGTTAAAAACCTTGGAAGTAGATTAATGAGCTTATGCAGATTCGGAAGTGTCCTCAGAGTGATTACAAACTCAGATGTGTGCACATCACAGAAAAAAATTGCTTTTGCCCTGCCTTTGGTGCTGCAGTTGTGGGACCTGCCCCTGGCACAGTGCTTTACTGGTAAGTTACATAAAATCCTTCTGCCCAATGCTCTGCAGACTCACTGCAGTGCACCTCTCCCAGCCCTGAATGCATCTGGGAGCACAGAAACGCTGCTGGGAAAATGGGACAGGAGATTGAAATGCAGCTGAGCCTGCAGTGTGGGCTGGGCCCCTGCTCCTGTTTGAGGCTCCTCGGGGCTGTGTCTGACAGGTTTTCTCTCCCAGGATATCCATGGAATTCCTGGATCTCACCAGCTCACCACCTCTGCAAATCTAGACAGGGGTGAGGAAGGGCTGGTCTGAGTGCTGACTCTCGGGCCCTTTCTGTTTCATGCAGCAACACCTGGTACCCATTTTTGACATCCGATTCAGCCTTCCCAGGCTGCTGCTAACCTCTTCCTCCCAGCATGTTATTTAGCAGCAAGTCCTGCCAAAGAGTAATGAAATTTGTAAGCAGTGCCAAATAATTCAATTATGGAATTAAATAGTCTGTCTTGCCTTCATGTTGTGAGACTTTTTTTGCAGCACAAAAAATTGTGGTGGGAATTGGAGCTGTTACCAGTACACAGGTTATATGTTGAGGTTTTTCTTCCCCACAATAGTAATACTTTTGTTTTTAAAGAAGAGAGCTTGAGATCTCCCAGATTTTTTAAAGAAAACTCCTTAAGAATCCCTCACTCATGTGCGCAACCACGAGGTTTTCTTTCAATAATGAATTTCTAAAATAATTCATTCATACTTTTTAAAAAATACTTCATTCTCCATAATTAATTTTTGTGATAATTCTCTGAATCAGGGTTCTGTTTCTCAGAGCCAAAAAACCAGTAAAGATATGAGGATAAAGATACAATATTTTACATTTGTCCATATGGAATATGTAGCTTTTAATATAATTTTTGAGTGTACATTCTACTATTTGATGTTCTCAGTATATTATTTGCCTTCACAGTGTCTTTTATAGATGAATTATTATTGAACAGTACCCAGCTTTCCATTTTAAAGAATCCCAACAGGTTTTACTATCATCACCTTCAACTAGGAATTAGATTACGGAGACTTTATTAACATGTTTATTATTTTCAACAAGTTCATGAACAACTGCGTATAATAATGAAAGACACTAGAACCTCTAGACTGCTCTAATGAGATTTATGCAGAGCAGAAAGTATTTAGGCTGTTTTTGGTATAAAAGGAAGGAAATAACCTTATTATACATGTCTAAGATATCAGCATACTAAAGAATTCACAGGCATAATTTTGTTGATGTAGCTAAATTAATGCAATGCATCGCAAAGCTTATCAATTAATGTTCGCATAGAGAATTTTACTGATAAAGTTGCAGCAGCAGAATTATTCAAGAGGTGTAGAAAGTCTGTGTCTCACTGCAGGGTTTCATTTGCTTTCTTCATGTACCTCTAGTTCCTTCTATTATAGAGTAACTGTGTATGATTTTATGTAATGGTTGCATTAATGTATAGTGGCCTCCATTTATGATAGCTACGTGTTTCATTTGAAAGGACGGCAAATGGCACACCTCAGAAAGTGATGGGATGAACTGAAAGATTTTAAAAAATGAGGAAAATAAATGATTATTACTCTCCTCCAAAATCTTCATGTCAGCTTTTATATTGATGAATCAAAGCTGCCTTGATGCTGGCTGCTAATGTGCGTCCTGTATACACGTGATATATTTTAAACATTCCGTGGACGTCTAATGGCTTCACCAGTGAGTTGTAGTAGAAAACCTGATTTATTTCAGCATTAGGTACTAATAGGTCTGTGTGGGATTCCACTCACATTTTTGCAGGCATGAGCAAATAGAAGAGCCATGGTTATTAATCATCCAGTCAGGACATTATGATTTCAGAGGCTCTTTGGCTGCACTTACACAAACTATTACTGCATTTTATAGTCAGGCTACTAAAACGTGTCTGACTTTTATATATTGTGGCAACACAATTATGGAATCAAAATGCAGCAAGGAAATTTAGGGAGAGTGTATTGCTGAAGATGTCCTACAAAGTTTTTCAGTTTAAGATCATTTGGTGCAGTTGCAGTCTCCCTTTCCCAATCTGATGTGTGTACCACTTGGGAAGCTTGAATTTGAGTTTGTGGTTTTGGATTTAAATCATATATTTTATAACCATGATTATATAAATTATGGTTAAATTCTAATGTACAAATAATTAATTTTTATCTCAATTTTTCTCATGTTTTACTGTTGTATTTCCATTAAATACAAAATATAGCTACACTTAGAAGAGAGAAAGCCAATTAATATTTTACTTAGGTCTATCATCAGTTTTCACTAGCAACGTGCATCTTTTCTGAGTGTCTGATTACAGAGGAAGAAAACTAGTTTGATACTTCCCTCTGAAAAGGAAGAAATGTGTATTATGATTGTCCTATAGCTTGTAAAAGCTTGGGAGCACAGTCACTTATCTATTCAGGTGTGGAAAAGCACTATTACAGGGGAAAAAAACATGCCACACTAGCAGCTAGAGAGCACTGAAGTGATCGGGATAGTGCTGGGATTTTTAACAAGAACATCCTGTTGTATTCTTTTATTTATGGCTATTTTAAACACTAGCACTGTTTCTAACCACATAGCTATATATAGAAGGAGGCACATATCCTATTGCTCATCCCAGTTATCCTGTCAGAGTCCATGCATTTTAAGAATTATAAGGAATAATAAGGAATCAGTTGCTGGTTTAAAACATGTGTTTTTAAAACTCTGGGCTGTAAAACTGATCTCACAAAGTACAAAGATGAAGGGTGGTATTCCACTTCCAACTTCCTGCAATGTGATGATTGTTTTCTGTCGTGGAGTTACAGCCAAAAAATAAATCAGGGAGGTGATTTCTGTTTGTACTTTTCTGTGGAGAAGGAATCACCCTAGGAGTAACCCTTCAAGCTAAGCTGCCCAAACACTATCTGCTAGTTGGAGAATGTGCTTCATTCCCTGTTCCCAGGTTAACTTTGCATAAATACCTGTAACTCCTGTTTGGGGGCTGGGTAAGACCCCTGGGCTGGGCCAGGGTATTCTCTGCAAGGGGCGGGACTGAATTTGTGGTGTCAGGAATTTGTGTTAGGAAGTTCAGAGAAACTCCTGAACTTTAGTTCTTCAGAAATCTTAATGTGAGAGCACGAACAAAGGAATTTCAGTCTCTCTAGCTGTAGAAAGCTGTCCCTTGTGAGGGGTCCTTCACAGTGATGACGCCTTTTAGGGAGCCGTACCCTTCAGCTGCACTGCCGTTGAGACCACGACTAAGACAGGAGTTCAAACATTAATTCTTATTGTTTTTTAGGTGAGTCATTGACAGTTTAATCTGCTTGAGCACCCCTGCTACTTTTCCCAGTAAATAATGTAGAATATAAAAGGCTATTTTACTCCCCTGCATCATGTAATTTCTTTGCCATATTTGTTGATGTCACGATTCCCGATTTTGTACGCCTGCGTTTGAGAATGTTGAAGCAGCACAAATGCTGTCTGGTAAAGCCTCTGACACATACTTTTACTCTCCCCACCAGACCGAGCCTGAAATTATAGAAGAAACCAACGTCGACCGTGTCAGCGAAGCGCGGAACTACGGCCGGGCCCGGCAGGCCAAGGGCCACTCGGAGACGTCGACGCTGAGCTCGCAGCCGTCCATCGACGAGGTGCGGCAGCAGATGCACATGCTGCTGGAGGAGGCCTTCAGCCTGGCCTCCGCCGGCCACGGGGGCCAGCCCCGGCAGGACGCCTACGGCTCGGCCCCACACCTGCCCTACGCGGAGGTGGTGACCAGCGCGCCGGGCACCATGAGCAGACCGCGGGCGGGCGTGCAGTGGGTGCCCACCTACAGGCCGGAGATGTACCAGTACAGCTTGCCAAGGCCCGTAAGTGCAGCCTCTCTTCACTACACTGTCCTCTCAGAAAGGTGTTTCTGTTCTGAGACACGTCGTCTTCTTAAAGTGGTCTGTCGCCTTTCATCTTCTTTTTTTGGTAGGGTCGGATTTAAATGCACCAGAAAGTATTTCTTGTTCGGACTCAGATATTTACTAATTCTTAGCCTCTATTACAGTCTCACAAACTGTGAGTGCTACAGCACTTCTAGCTATCAAAGTAAAAAATGGCCCCTATCTCTCTCTACAAGGCCTTTTAAGGATAAACTGTCCAATTAAGAAATGACACCTAAATTATTTATACTTTTAACCAAATCGCCAACCACCCGTGGCCCATAATGAGGACTTTTCTATCCAATTACAAAATACCACCCAGACCCATGAAGAAGGTGAAACAGAAGCACTGTCCTCCACCCTTAGACCTCCATCTTGCTTTATATATATATATATATTACTATACTCTGAAACCTTAAACTCTAAGTTTTCCACCATGTGATCTTGCATATTTCTATTCAAACTACACCTACCCATAATCCCAGTGCTATCATTCAATTTTGGAAGCCTTCTCCAAGGCCTCAGGTCAATGCAGTGTTTTTTTTGGAGTCAGTGCCTGTCAGCACAGAAAGTCTAAAATTCTCAGTGACCAGGCTTCCGACATTAGTCCCATTTATGTGCTTAAAACCAGATGCTTGCAGGAAATAAGTATATGTAGAGTGGTGTGTGTGTATATATATATGTGTGTGTGTGTGTGTGTGTGTGTATACATATATATATATATGCTATGGTGACATCTGGGTAGGGAACACCAACACTTCTGCATCACTGGAGAGGTTCACCCCCAAGAGCAGCCTAAAATGTGGGCTGTTATTGGTAATCTTGCACTTACAGCTATTGCCTTGGGTCTCTAGAGAAGAAATCTGGAGAAGATTTAATTCCACAGGTTGCATTCCTAGTTGACCTCATAACTCACTCTATCCTTCATTTTCTAGCCTCAAGCAGCAGCTAACACGTCCTCACCTTGCAGAAGTAATACATGAATTAGGAACGTAAACCCAAGGGTGGAAATTGTCCAGGGAATTTTGTGGGTGTCCAGACAGCAGTGACACTAGCACTGTGCACACCCTCACGTGTGAAACTGCCCCTGAATTGCCACATATGGTAATGTGAAACTCAACAATATATTTTCTTTTATGTCAGGTACAAATCTAAACCAGAGGTGATTGCTTTCAGATAAGAAATAGCCCATCTGACAATACCAGTGTGATAAGTTGTTCATTCTAAGGCTTCTTTTGCTCAGATATTATTTTTTTAAAAGAATTTATTTCAAATTGGGGCCCTAACTCTGACTAAAATAAGAGGATAATGCCAAAAAATGTCCTCTGTTCAAAATAACCATTACCATGACTTCCTTCCATGACAATAAAAAATACATTCAAGGATGCTGCTTCTGAACTATTCTGAACATAGCTGAAAGCCAGTGGCACTGCCTGCAAAGGTTCAGGTTGGTGCTATTTAAATCATGCTAAAGGTTATTTCTGGCACTTTGAAATTGGTCTGATGAAATTCCTACAGCATATAATCATATTTTATGGTTAGAATTCGATTAAAAGCTTAAGAGACAGCTAATGGGGAGTCAAATTACCTCGACACTTCAAAGAATCTTTCTAAAATGAAATTAAAATATTATATGGTGAGAGTTTTTTAAAAAGTGAAATTAAAAATATTATATGGTGAGAGTTCTTAAAAAATACAATAGCCACTCTTTTTATGAGTGATGATTCATTGATAAATGAATGATTCCCGTTGACAGTCTAAGACTTATTACTCTCCTAAATCATCTGCATGGTTGGGACCTTTTGCTTATCTTTCCAGTGTTCTGAGGACAGAGTTAAATTCCCTGAAGATAGTTGATTGCCACAGATTAGGATAGGCACAGACTGCTGAGCTTTGGATAGGGGCTGGTAATTCATAATTTTCTGCACATCAGTTTCATGAATACGCACTGTGCTCCAATCACCCCATTTTCTGGTTTGCTCTTATGGGGATGGAGGGTTGGAATTGAAAATATCCCCCAACTTTGGAGGACGAGAGGTACCTGTGCTCTGGGATGTTTGTTACCTCTGTAAACCAAGAACTAGTCATTTTTGCCCTTTCTTAAAATTCAATTCTTAGTGGCAGCTAAAAGTCAACATCAACAATGCTGTTACCATTCAAAACACTGGGCATTTTGAAAATGAAAATTTTGTCTTTGAAAATTCAAGAGCATTTTGTCTGCTTAGATGGAACAAGTGCAGAGGGGTCCAGAGCCCTGTGCTTTAGTTCTGTGTTTCTTCAGGGCTCCTCCAAATAGTGGATCTTTAATTTTTTGTGGTCAACTTCTTCGCTTGTGCTACCATCAAACATTTGTGTATCTCTCTAGAGTGTGCACGCATCTTTTTTTTTTTTCTTTATTTTTTTCCTTTCCCATTTTCTTCTCCTTTTTGACGCTTTCTGGTGTTTTTTATTTGTTTGGCAGGGTTTTTTTGTACATGCTGCCATTAATACCAAAATTATCTGTAGCTCATATGAGGGAATGCCTTTTTGCCAGCCTGCCCCTTGGGTGACCTGTGAAAAGAGGATTCCTCCACACGGGGCTCATGCCTTCTCCTGGCAGAGGAAAGCCAGGGAAATGCAGACTCTCCCTGTTGTTCTGGAGCTTCCAAAACCACGCCGAGTAACACTTGTCTGAGTCCTAGGCACCCAGCTGGTGTGCTGTGACTGGAGGACGGAGTTAAAGGGTTGAACGTGTGATAAATTGTTAGAATTTAGACATTTAGAATCTAGACAAGCTCTGTGCCTTAGCTGATCAGGTTGCAGCTTTGGATATTTGCTCAGCTGAGTCAAGTGAGAGCTGACACCAGAGAAGAAAACCCTCTCCATCACAAGGCTGCACCAGTTTCCATCTCTCCTCTTCAGTGCACTGAAAAGAGGAGTGAGAGTAACAAAGCTCTGGGTCCCAAGGGGAGACCCAGCACCCCAAGCAGGCACTGATGGCCAGCACTTACAGCCTGAGTGACTGGTAAAGTATCCCTGTCGTCAGAGCTCCCCTTCATTTAACAGAGGTAAAGTGGGAGTGTATTACCAAAATTCAGCCATTTCAATAACAGCTGCTTAGTATAAAACAGGACAGATATAAAGACAAAACCAAATTAAAAATTTGCATTATTCCTGGATTGCAATGCTATAAAGGCAAAACCAAAACAATAAATTTGCATTATTCATGGATTGCAGTTTTTATTAGTTAAATAAGTTAAATCATTCTACGAGTTAACAAGGACACTGGCCTTTTAATTCCTATGGTGAGATGTAAGGAGATGGCTATTTCTGTAATTAGAAGGCAACATAGAATACTTTCACCCAAGACCAATCTGTGAGTGGAAGGTGGTAAAAATATTTAAATATTGCAACTAGGGAAATGTAGCCTTAAAACTAAATGCAAAGTTTCTGCTTTGGCCTATAGTTACTGTGTGCTGGCCTATGAACACAGGCTGAGAGACTTGGGATTGCTCAGCCTGGAGAGGAGATGGCTCCAGGGAGACCTTAGAGCACCTTCCACTACTTAAAGGAGCTTCAGGAGGCTTTTTACAAGGGCATGTAGTGACAGGATAAGTGGGAGTGACTTTAGAGTGACAGCAGGCAGGGTTAGGTTAGATACAGGCAAGGAATTCTGTACTGGTGGTAAGGCACTGGAGAAGACTGCCCAAAAAGCTGTGCATGGCCCAGCCCCAGCCCTGGAGGTGTTCAAGGCCAGGCTGGATGGGGCTCTGAGCAACCTTGTCTAGAGGAAGGAGTCCCTGCCTGTTGCAAGGGACATGGGCCTAGATAATCTTTAAGGTCCCTTCCAAACCACTCTGTGATTTTTCTTCCCTATGTCCTGACCTTGGGCTGTCCTGGGTTCTAGGGAATGATGGTGCAGATGTCTGCTGGTGGCTGGACTTTGTCTTCCAGAGGATTTATTGTCCTTGGCCCAATGGCTGCTAAACTGCACTTCCTACTTTTGAAAATTATTTGTTGGTTTGCTTTTCAAATTGTCAGTGCTCTAGCAGCAGCAGACTCCTTCACTGGCATTCCTCACTGAAAGGGTGGCACGGGGTCTGCACTCTGGTACCTGTGCAGGCTGTCCTGGATCTCAAGGGTGATTACTTCTGCCAGTGATTGTTATAGCCTTTGTATTATAGTCGTTCTCATTTCTCAAAAAATGGAGCTTGGAACCCATGCAGACTATTTTCCTTCTTAAGACTTTTGTCTTTTGCTCTTTTTGGGCTTTTGGTTTGTTTGTTTCTATTTGGTTAGTTTTGGTTTTTTTTTTTTTAATGGATAAATGCATTTTGAAGAGTAAAATTGGGCAGATCTGTGAAATCAGCTGGGTTGTGCTTTTTGTTTGTTGTTTTCCTCTTTGACTCGTTTCACAATGGTGAAGTGACTTTAATTCTACAGTCACACCAGCTGGCCAAGAGCCTATGGCCTCATAAAAATCTTTAACAGGCCTCTGTGGTAAAACTTTGATTTCATTTAGCTTCTGAACGCTTTTATTTCCCATTTATTTGTTGCCTGCAGGAAAACACTAATGCCCCAGCCCACTGAAGAAACTCAAGCAATTTCACTGGAGTTCCCTCCCACAACCACGTTGGTGTATGTGGCAGCTCAGGGCAGGGAGGGCTGACTCCTGTCCCCTCTGGACAGACTGTTCCTCAGTGTGGTGTACCAGATCTTTTTACAGGATTTTTTACTTTAACAGGATTTTTTTCTGCCCAGCCATTAGCAAAATATTGCCACTCACTCAAAATTGTTCATCTCCCGTGTAAGCAGCAAAATAAAGGCTTAGATTTTCTATTTTACTTTTTTCCCCTTAAATTTCCAGTGCAAGTCACAGCATATTTGTGAACTGTGATCCCTTAAAATACCTAATACCTCCTTTGATGTCCATGTTCCAAAGCACAACAGAGAAGAGAAAATCCAGCTCCACCTCTGACTCTCTGCCTACCCTGCTAAACAGCATCTGGAGTAACTTTCCACCCCAAAACATTATCTCTTGTGCTGTTCCTTGAAAACAGGGAGAATAAAAAGGGTTTCATACTTGGCACAAATGCATGCTGAGAGCAAGATGTGGGATGAAAGGCTTGTGCAGCCAGAAGGGAGTGTTCAGCCAGCCTGTGAGGGCACTGCCAGCATTTGAGATGCAGAAGAGGCATTGCAGACCATTTCACATCCAGTGCTATCAGGAGAAATATAATTGAGGTTTTCTTTGATGCAAATAACATTTGTTTTTCTCCCTACAGTTCTTTCATTAAAAATCAGTATTTCCAACCCCTGGGTAAGAAATGTGCCAGTGTCTTTTAAGATTTTTTTTTTTTGTCCCCACTTAAATGTAGAAATTTTTTAAATATTATGGTGGCATGGTAAAAATAAATATTAGGAGACTTTGTAGGTGGCATGAAAGGAAAAATTATTTTCAGACACATGCCTTTGAGGGTTTTTAACCTGCTTTAAAAGGGTAGCAGTGAGAGGACAGAGAAAGATGTTGGGTCTGTACTGCTTTTCCCTTGGAAGCACATCAAAAATCAATTTGATAAGTTACCTTTCTTTTTTGTTGGCCTAGTTCTGCAGGTGTTTGAGAATGAAGGCATTTGGAATACAGTCTAAATATGTAATTTTAAAAGATGATTACTGAAAGACACTGTTTTCTGATACATAATGTGAGATTTATATTTCCCAATTCTAGCCTAAGTGTAGGTGGTAAGTCTGAAATAATCATGTAAATCCTGTAGGCTCTTTCTCGGGGCAGGAGATAGAGCGTGACTCATCCCATGTGTTTTAATGTGTTTTTAACTTCCACTGCTGTTTGTGGAGGAGCTTCTCTGTCTAAACCAGATTCCTCTTCTTTAGAGGGCCAAAGTCCCATCCTTGCACTCCATTTTTTTTTTTTTTGTCAAAATGCCATTGTCCTGATAGTGGTCAGCCTTTTGTTTGTTATTTTTTATTTGTTATTGCTCAGATTTTATCTTTAATCCTGGACATTGCTCTGAAGCATCATCACAAAAACCACAATTGAAAAAAAATCACAGCCAAACAATAAACCAATAAACGTTCTCCTCCTGCATGTGTATTAGTGATGAAATTTTAGAATTACTGTGGGCAAGTTGCCTAATTTTGTGACTTTGTGGGTTGGGCCTGGTGTTCCTCTGGATCAGTCTGCTTTTCCAAAACTGTTTGAGGCCTTTGTTCCTGTGTTGGAAAGTTACAGAACTTGGGAGTTCTGTGGAAAATTTTCTTTTCATCTCTTGAAGACTGAAAGGAAGAGGTTGAAATACAGATTACTCACAGGCAGCTTCACTGTAGTACACACTGCTCTGAAGATTCCTTCTGAATCTTTGAAATACTTTTTTTCCTGGAAAACTCAGGTCTTTTTCCCATGATCCAAAGCAGCTGTTGAGTCTCACATGATCACAACAGATCTGCTTTGCCTGCAGGTTACAAATGTCACAGAGACAGTGTTTAATATATTTTACTTTAATTAGACTTCATCTTGTCTCTGAGTCTTTCAGGTTTTCTTCCACATTCAAAAGTCACCAAAACACTGTAAATTCTCAAATAAGTGTGATTATTGTTGATGCCACAAAAAGTTAGCTTCCTGTTGACTGGCACACAGAGCACATATTTAATTTCTGATTTTGTTTTGTTTTTCAATTTGACTGAGATCTACTGTTTTTTCAGAAAATATTTCTTTTTCTCTGTTCTAGGCTTATAGATTTTCTCAGCTTCCTGAGATGGTAATGGGTTCTCCTCCCCCTCCTGTCCCTCCCAGAACGGGTCCTGTGGCTGTTGCCTCTCTCAGGAGGTATTTATTCGCTACTTTATTTTTAGTATGGTCTCTAAAACCCACTGTCAATAAGAACTGGGGCAAACCTTGAAGGGGCACTTACAAGGCACTTGAAAAGACGCATTCATGAAATTAGAAACATGTTGGTTTTATTTCATTTTATAACACAAAACAAATTAACAGTGAATTTTCTCTTACCTAGCCTGTGTCAATAAAATTAGGAAATGCAGGCTCCTGTTTCTTTTAAAGCATTCTTTGCCTCAGCTTGCATAATGGTGTGCTGGATTGAGGCAGATAATTCACACCATCATTCTCCTGTGTTGTAAGGGCTTGCAACATTTCCAAAGACATTAGCACTTCCCAAGTGCAGGAAATGGTCTCCCACTGGATGGTACCATGTCATGTACACTGTTGTGACTGTCTGTAGGCTGTGTTGGAGAATGATGGTAAAGCTCTGGTCAGTTATGGTAAAGCTCTGGTTTTGGTGTTGTATTTCACAGGCATTTGTTCAAAGCAGCAAGAGAAGCCCCTATGCAATGGTAATAACATGCTTTGGTAAAATGGCAGCCAGGCTAAAGGGCTTGTTTGCAAGCTTCTCCAGACTTTTCCAGATTTCTGCTGCTGTCCACTTGCTCTCCAGACTTCTGTCATGCCAGAGCAAAGCTGGACAGCTTGCGCCTCACTGGCTTGTTCTGCTGTAGGTAACAGGCATTTCTGTGGCAGCAAATCTCATCTGTAGGTCAGAATGACAAAAATTTCTATTTTTTTTTTCTTTCTTAACACACAGGTCTACATCAGATATCGGCAGCAAAGTGAGAATACCTGAGTCCAGTGGAGCAGATCAGGCCCAGCACCACGATCAGACACCTTTTGCACCGGGTTCCAGAGCTCCCATGTCTGTCGGTCCACTCGATCAATCGGCTTTTCACTCAGGTGAAAGAATAATGCAGATTCATCCTGGAGCTTTGAGAGCCTTCTAAGTTACTTTGGACATAAAGTCATGTATGGGATATAGCAAATAAGGATGGTTATTTGGAGAAAGGCTGTATTAGGTTGGGTTTTTCCTGGTGCAACTGAAGGAGCCTGTCCCTTTGTAAGTGCATCACCAGCTGCACTGTAAAGCACTCATCCTGCAGAAGCACCAGGAAGTGGCCTTTTCTGAAGGTAGGATCCAGCTATAATGTCCCAGATGTTCTGTGCTCAAGTATAGCATTCTGCTGGCACACTAATCAGGACTCTGAATTGATAAAACCCAATAAAACTGTTCATCTGTACTGCAAAACACAGTAGAATTTTTAGGGAGGGTTTTGAGGGTGTTGGTGGCAAAGTAAGTTGCAGTATTGGGACAGCTGTGTGACTTGTTTGTGTTACACTTTGTACCAACCAGGCAAAGTGGGAGAGACAGGTAATGGGGGAGAATCAAGGGGAGAAATTAGTTAGAACCTTTGTCACTCAAGAATATTGATCCAAGTTCTTGAAAACTTTTTTAAGGCTCCCTGTTTCCTCTTGAGAAACTTTGCCCCTACTCTTGTCACAACAGTGGGCTACTGAGGAAGGCAGATGGAAGGTGGGTGGCCCCTTCCCTTCAAAACACAAGTCAGTGGTGCCATTGCACAGTCAAAGGTAATCTGTTAGCTCTTCACCTCTCCTGTTCTGGAGAATACGGTTTCTGCCCAGAACTTGTTTTGGGTCTAAAAGTCCCTGTTTTAAAGGCCTAGTCAGTTCTGGGTCCTTTTGATGTGAGTTGTATTTATAAATTAATTGATTTAATCATGAGATGAAGTTGACATACTCTTTTCATAGTGTCTGGGTAATACTTAGCTGTAAAAAATATTTCAAATGGTTTCTTATTGGCAGAATGTGTTTTCTTGAAGAGTTATGGAAAAGAGCTTATAATGTTCAAAAGAATTTTCCATTAGTTCAAAGCTTTGAAATCACTAGGTTTGTTAGACATTGCTCTGTTAATCTGCCAAAACAAATTCTTTCTTAGCTTCCTCAGAGGTAATAGAGAGTTATCTGCATTGTCTTTGACACCATCTACTGAGAACCATAATGTGTTGTCAATTAATTCAATACAGTAGGTTTGGAGAATCCATTCTACTCTCACTTATTGTCATACCTTCTGCAAATGGTGCAGGACCTGAAAGGAGCAGATGCTCACCCTCCCATTTCAAAACCCATTTCAAGCTATAAAATATGCCACACTATATAGACCTCTTCTTTATGTGGGCAGTAATGTGGGATACACTTAAAAAAGTGGATCCAGTGATGGGGAGATTTTATTGCTGTGTGTTGGTGAAGAGTGGCTGCAGTTCAGAAGAGACAAAATGACCTTCCTGTACATCGTGGAGTTTGCCAGAATAATTCTGGGAGTAGCTGAAGGAAAGCTTCATATATGACAGGTGCTACAAAAGGCTGTAACACAAGTAAAGACAAGGACAATTGTGAGAAATGTGCAATTGCAATACAAGGTTTCTAACGTTCTGATATGAAAATAAGTCTTTATAGCCTCAGTACACAAAGAAATATTACTGCAGATGCTGATTTGGAATGTTAATGCCTAATGTCACTCTCATCCAGCCCAGCATCAGCTTTAAGATAAGGATGGTGCAATAATAGTTCAGGGTAAGGAATTTCATCAGCCCATTGACTATTCATTTTGAGTGGTAGCTCCTTTTGCTGTGGTTAAATTAAAAGAGTGTTTTGGTGTAGAAGCCATGTGCTGTGTACAGGAGCAGCACATTCTTCTCTGTAAACATATGAAGAATGCTCGTTTTTAGCTTTGCTAACTCATTTAAAATAGCAACCCTTGTGCTGTTTATGACCTGGAAGGACAAATGATTTCCCATACCTTAGCCCACCATCTTCCAAACCATGGGGCTGGAGGAATTGGGATAGGGGTGGTGTGTTTCTGCTCTGGAGAAAAATGTGCTACAAATCATATTTTACTCTTCTTCTCATGCCCTGATTGCATCCATATGAATTCTGGCCTTGGGACTGCATGGGAGGTCGTTGAGAAACTGTTAAATATCTGGGTTTATGGAGATTGCTTTGGGGATGGATGTCACTGGTGGAGACTTTCTGTCTCTGTGCACGTGCCCATGCAATGTCCCAGCATCTGTCAGAGTAGGCATCCTCACGCTCTTGTAGATTGCTCAGGAGCAAAAAATGTGCCAGGGCTGTAAATGAGATTGAGGGGATGGGTATTTGAAGCAGCAATTGATGCTAATTCAATTATACTGTATGAATTTCAGGGGATGGCCCATGTCTTTGTGATTTTGTCAGCATAGTGGTATCATGGCTACTGAGAGCAATTAGTAGCAATATTCAAATGATGTGCAGTTGGAAGGGGAAGAAATTTTATTTTTTCTGCATTGATTCCAGTACAGAGAATCTGCCCAGCTGT
Organism: Cettia cetti; assembly: GCA_013401135.1. Classification (NCBI taxonomy): domain Eukaryota; kingdom Metazoa; phylum Chordata; class Aves; order Passeriformes; family Sylviidae; genus Cettia; species Cettia cetti. Next base: position 113,442 of record VZUI01076297.1, read on the forward strand.
GTAATGTTACTGTGCTTCCATTCCTCAGTGAAAATGTCGTTGTACTTTGTTGTGTTTTTAAAGGATTTAGTGCCCTTCTGCTTCCATGAAAATAATGTTACTTTTGCTATATTCTGAGAATATGGAAAGTACATGTCCATGTAGTATAACTGAATAAACTAAAAATGTAATAACTGATAAAGATGATATGCAGCTGTCCCATCCAGGACTTAGGAGTGAGGATTTCACGCCCTCAGTGTGATGTTGGTGATTCACTGCTGGAGTCTGTCTTTGCATGTAAATAGACACTAGAGGAAGGAAGACTTAACTGAGCAAGAAAGTTGTTTGTATTCTATTTTTAACTAGGCAAATACTTGGAGTTATGATAGCAAATCTCAATGGAAATCGGCACTTTAGGATGCTGGTCTTCCAGACAGCCCAGCTATAGCCTGTGGATAATCTCTGTACCAAATTGCTCTTTGCATCTCTGTGGGCCCCAGGAAAAAAAAAAACCTTCCCTGAAAGCAGATGTGACCATATCCAGAGATTTGTCTGAAACTTATGCCAGCATGGCTGGCTTCTTCCATACAAATTGGAGTGTGATAGTGGGCTTTTAATCCAAGAGCTTCCTGGATATTCCTATGCATGCATCTTAATCAAGAGGTGATAAACCAGATTTGGAATCAACAAATATTTACTGAAGATGTAGCTGTGTAATTTATGGCAGTCATAGAGTGTTCTTGGGCAAGGAACTGAGCAGGTAGAACCTTGGTATTTTTTGCAGAAGCATTGAAGTTTTGTGATGGAATTGTTGAGAGTACAGCCTGTTAAACATATCAATCACTCGTTTTTGTAGGTTTTTTTGCCTGTAGTTATTAAGAAAGACTCGGTAAACTGTGAAAAGAAATGTGCATTACAATGAAACCCATGGTAACAACAGCTGAAAATTGATTATAAGGAAGCAAACTTAAGGGGACAAAAAGCCTTTTCTCTAATGAGTCAAAGCTTTGACAAAGATCATTTGTTTCAAGGATCAAGTCCTAGGGACCCTTTAACCTAAAGGCTGTACATGGTTATGAGGACAACTTCAAATCTTGCCTTCTCCAGTATTTCCCAACACTATGAAGATGCTCTGTTCAGAGGGTGGAACAACAACAACAACAAAAAACCCCAAACCCAAAGCCCCAAACCAATAAGTCCATATTTCATAAGCACTATCTTCTGATTTACAGCTGAAAATCGCAGCTATTAATGACGCCTACTCTTTTTTTATTTGACAGGAAACACGGTACCAGCAGTGTTTGCCATTCCTGCCAACCGACCTGGCTTCACGGGCTATTTTATCCCAACTCCTCCCACTGCCTACAGGAACCAAGCCTGGATGCCCTATGCTGGAGAGAATGAGTTGCCAGGGCAGTGGGCAGACTCTGTAAGCATCCTTGCTTTTCTAACCACCTGTGTTTTCTGTGGTTTGCACAGGAGGGGTTTTCAGCAGTTCTTCACTGGTCTACAAAGAAGCTGAAAAGGATAATTTTTTCCCTTGAATGAGAATAGTCTCTCTAGTAGTGAAAAGCCATAAGAGATGGCAGAGATGCTTCATAACATGAACCGTAAGCAAAGTCTTTAGAGGGTGGAATAATTCACTAGGTTAGGGCCTGGCACCTGTTTAAAATTGGTGGGTTAGATGTCATTTTTCTTTCCCAAGAAAGTTTAAATTTTTGGATAGATGTGTCAGGAGAAGGTGATGCTGCATCTCAAGGCAGCCTTGAGCTGTTTGAAAGTTGGGGAAGCATCTTACCCTCCTGGAGGCTTCTTTCAAGACAGCCTGGCTCCCAAATCTTACCTCCCAGCACTGCTGCAGCCCTGCTGTGCAGTATTTCAAATCTTGGAGTGACAGATCATAAATTAAATAATTAATTGCACAATCCCAGACTGGAACAGATGTAATTTTTAGCCCAAAGTAAACCTACATTTCAAAGAACTGAAGTTGAAACATCCTGAAATGAATTGCAGTAGTTTATCATATTTGAAACAATTTCTCAAATGTAGGGCTTTTTTTTTTTTTTTTACACTAGGGAAAAAAAGATCAATTCTTCTGCTTGAGCTCACATCTGGTATTTATGCAGAACCACTTTGGTTAAAAAACCTTGGAGATAGATTCAATTTCCTTGTGCAAATCGTCAACAAAACATTTTAATGAATTGCAGTGGAAATCTAAGTTGGCTTTGAGCAGCTGAGCAAGAGACAGCACAGTCATATCAATGTTCCAGGGGGCAGCTTTTTCTTGTTCACTCTTTATTACTGCTCCCAATGCCTGTGTATGACTTTGAGATGCAAGTCTGAATTTGAAGGCTGAACTGTCAGGAAAAAAAAAATCTGTTCATTTGTAAGCTGAGCACACCTACTGATGTGCCCCTGACACCTGGAGGCTTGTGATGCTTTGGTATAAATTTTCTTCTCAGAGCTTCCCTTTAAAGCACGAAAAACTTTATTTTCCTTTGTTATTGCTCTTTTGGTGTTTGGGTTTTTGTTTGTTTATTTGTTTTATGTGTTTTTAACCCTTCAGGCATCTTAAATCCAGGTGGCCTGTTGTATCTTAGCAATCATTTTAAATTTTTTCTCTAAGAAAGAAAAAAAAAAGCCATGAAACAAATAGGGAAATTTTACTTGTCTTCCATTCATTCTCCCTTTTGTATCCCTACTTTTGGCTGCAGTCCCATGGAAATCACTTGTCAAAAGTGGAGACTGAAACAATCGGGTCTAAACGGTGAACTGAGTCTCCAGCCCCCAGCTCCTCCCCCTGGAAGGAGAAGAGTATAACCCTGTTGTGGGTTTCCTTGTCTTCAGGGAAAGAGGAATGGAGAGGGATGTAAGAATCTGTCTGAAAAATAGCCACGGCAATACTGAATTCAAAGAAAACAAATGTTCCTTCTAACTTCACTTACCTATGGCAGAGCTTTAACATCTCCTTGTTACTCAGATTTTCAGGCCTCCAGTGGCTTTGCAGAAGAGGTAAAAGTGCAGAAGCTGCTGCAGTTTCTGCCATGAATTTGCAAATCTGTCAAGAAGTTGTCTTTATTTGAAAATCATTACTAGAGGAGCTAGTAATAGCATTAGCAAAGTAGTCCAGTCAGAAAGCCAGAATAAAAGTGAATAGCATAAAGATCCAAAGTAATACTCAGGGTTTGAATTGCTGGACGTGTCCTGGTTTCTGAGCTTCTAGATCATAGCTTGATCACACCTCCAAGATTTTCTTACAATTATTGAGAACAGAGGCTTCCTATCTATAAGATTCTTCATTTTTCCACACATTTCTGCTAGCCTAGACTGTAAACAAGGGAGTAGAGGAAATAGGATATTTGAGAACACGGAATTATTTTATAAGCTGAATTACTGTACTATATTATTCTCTGAGACAAATGGTAAGTATTGAAACACTAAGTTCGGTGGGACAAGTAAATTAAATTCACAAAGCACTTGTTTTCCCAACTGCTGGATGCTGCTAAGTGGAAACAGTAACTTGGTGGCCTCTAGTGGCTGTTCACATGTTGTTCTAGTAAAATCAGCTTTTGAAGAGCCTGTTGTGAACTAAACAGAGGTGCCTACATCTAATGATCACTTTCATATCATACCTGCTTCTATCAGCCTCATGCCTCTCATCATGCCACAGTGAACATTTGGCACTCTTATCAGCATTTGGTGGATACCCAAGGCTGGGTAGAGGATGTGTAAATCCTAATGGTCAGGCTTCAGACATAAATTAAAATTAAGGCCTGTAGAGTCCTGTTTTTGGACTTTTGGAAATCATAAATACTATTTTTTACTTGTGGCATTAAAATCTTCTGAGAGGTAAAAAGACTGCTATTGGGGTTTGTGAAAGAAATTTACTCTCTCACCGTGACTAAAGGGCCTGTGTTACTGTTCTAGCTTTAGCTGGTGTAACATGGGGCTGGAATCTGTGAAGTTACAAAACTTGTGGATCCCTTGTGTGACTCTGTTGAACATGATCAGAAATCCTGACACTTCTGAGCAGTCAGACATCCCTTTGAGTCTTGAGTTTCCAAGCTGGTGCACCTGAGCTTATCCCTGTTGTCTGGATCTGGTGAGTTCCTGTTAGGAGCAGTGACACCAGATACTTGACTGGCTAGAATTAGGCAGTGGCTGCAAATCAGAGAAGTCTGCTTTTCTCTTCTAGGCTTTTTGGTGTACTAAAATCATGCTGTTTGTTTAAAACCAAAGTGTCTGCTAAGCAGAGAGTGCACTTTCAGAAAAACCTTTTCACTTGGACTTTTGGAGGTGGTGATAAATGAGGACAAGCAGATGTTTTTGGTGCCACAGCTGGGACATCCAGAAACGGCACATGCCAGGATAGGCATTTGTGAGCAGAAGCTTGGAACTCTGAGTGCGAAAATCGAGCTTCACTTTTTAAATTTTAAGAAATAGATATATTAAAAAATTAAAAGAATAAGACAATTGGGAGACAAGAAAAATTGCAAATTATGGCCAGTCAGGTGACTTGGCATTTAGCCAAGTCCACGACTTGCTATTTCAGAGGTGTTCTTTAAATACCTTTTCTATTATTTTCTAAGAACTAGTTTCTATATTCCAGGAACTGTTTATCCTGGTCTTTTCTTAGGTCCACCTTTTTAGAGTACACGTGTTTCTTGACTGTGTTTCCATTATTACTTCCAGTTTGGGCTGTGGTACATGCTTTCTTCGGGTGGCAGATACTGATAGTTGGTGTATCAACGTCCTCCTCACTTGTTTGCTGGGTGTTATCCCAACCAGACAGGCAGCTCAATTACACACATAACTATGCATCAGCCATCCCACTGCCATGTCCAAGCCTTGCTGATAGCAGAAAATAAGAACTATATCTATACAGCATTCACTTTAATATTTGCGAAAGCCAGCTGTATAGTATGCATTTATAACATGAGGTTTGCATTCCCTCCCTTTGGTGCCCTCTGTCCCATCTGGCAGTGCCCGGGGCGGGGGTTGTGCTCCCCGGCAGGCGGCACGGCGGGCCGGTCCCTCCCTATAACCCTGTGCAATTCCAACCCTCGGCAGGTGCCGCTTCCCGGCTACATCGAGGCGTACCCGAGGCCCCGGTACCAGCAGAGCTCGCCGTCCCGCCTGCCCCGGCAGTACAGCCAGCAGGGCAGCCTGCACCCCAGCCTGGAGCAGGCGCCGCTGGCCTCCGCCGCCGCCTCCCAGCAGAGCCTGACCGACAACGAGCCCGCCGACGCGCCGCTCACCAACATCTCCACCGCTGCCTTGGTCAAGGCAATACGGGAAGAGGTGGCCAAGCTGGCCAAGAAGCAGACAGATATGTTTGAGTTCCAGGTCTAAGATATCTTCTGTGCACGGGGTTTGTGTCCTGTCACCTGGGGGTAGCCAAGAAAGCGGCTCCTTTACTTTTCAGCTGCAAACTTTCTGGGAATTGTGCCAAAGCGATGGCATTTTAATCTGTCTGAAAAGTCAGCGCTCTGAAATGACTTAAAGCAGAGCAACGGGACCCTGGAGAGATGAAATTCTGCTTTCCAGCTAAGGAAAAGCTGCCAGGAAACTGTTTCATACTGATGAGATCAACCATATGCAATTCTTTGTCACTTTGCTCTCGTATCATGGCCCATCATCACTAACGATGCTGCTGAACATGTCTGCGCCACAAGAAGTTTCATTTGCAAGCCCAGAGGTAGAGCTGCTGAAAATAACTTCTGCATGCCAAAACTTTGATTCAAGAAGAAAAAACCTGCAGAACAGGGTTTGCTGAAGGCCACGGCTGGCATGGCAGTGGCCACGTTAATTGTTTGCTGTGGGACATCGTATAAGGGGTGCTGATTTCAGCTGTGCAGAGTCATTTCAGCCTTTTCATCCCAGAGACTGTATTCAGACCAAAAGAATTCAACATGATTAAGTAACACAAAAGTCCTGTAAATAGCTCAGAGTCTCTTCATACTATTAACAGTACAAAGAAGTGAAAGAAGAGAGGACCATGAAGAAGGTGAATGGCATTTCGATATTTGGTGGCTACCTTTTCCCTCAGTGCCACTGATGAGCTGTGGAGGAGATTCTTTTCAGCGTGAGAGAAAACAGCGCATGAAGAGCCAGCAAAGGATATTGGTGCTAAAAGCTTCCAAGAGAAATGAAGAAAGGTTATTCACGTTTGCTCTATAATTGGGCTTTTCACTTTGAATGCATGTGAAGCTGAGACCTTTTAAATCCTTCCAGCCTGGAAAAATGAGTACACTTGCTCGGACAAGGAAACCTCTGTTCAACACAGTGCTTTTTTTCTCTTTCTTTAACAATGCTATCTGCTAAGGTGATGCCAGGAAGTGCTGCTACCTGAAGCTGCAGTTGATTTTGATTATGGTTGGTACGGTGAATGTGCACCCCGGAAGTTCTGAATGTAGAGGACCTAATTACTCTATTAACATGTAAATAAGTTAACAGTTACACAGATTAACAAAAATACTCATGTTCTGTGAAAAAGAGAGCATTGCCAGAGATGATGTTGACTTCATGTTGTGCAAGATAAAGGTCACTGATTGTTACACTGCTTTGTGGTAGGAATCCAATCCCAAAAGAAAATCAAACCACTCGGATGGGATGGTAGTTAATATTTTGCAGTTGTACAAACCAGTTGGAGATCATGAACAATTGTTTTCAGATCCTTCAGCAATTAGCTCCAGGAACTGAAGTTGTTGCAAAATTTGTTGTGTTGGGTGTGTTTGATGTCAGCTGGAGTTAAAGGTAATGTCCTTCATTTCAGTAGGTCATTTAGTTATCCTCAATTACTATTTTGTCTGATCATTTCATTTCCCTGAGTTTCTTTGGTCTTAATTGATGTGGGAAAGGGAACTTGGTTTAGCTTTTTGGCCATCAGTAAATTGAGAGGAGGAGGGAGAAGACTAGAATAGGGGATAGAAGAAGAAAATTGATGAAGCACAAACTTTTCCCCCTAGTAATTATATTATAAACCCTGACTGAGACTGTGATGTGTAATTATCCTAGAATATACAGACATCTGCTCCAATACCTTGAATATTGCAGAAGCGTTCGGAATGCTAGTTAATCTTTCAATAAATGTGAAATTTAATTTTTATTATTTAAAATCAGATATAAATAAAATGTATTTTTGTAATTTTTATGTATATATGTGCTGTATATTTATATAAGTGACTAGGCTGCTATAGTCAGAAAATTTCCATAAATGAAGCAGAAAAAGAAAGAAAGAAAGAAAAACCCTGGTAATTTTACTGATGAATATAAACATGCTATGTCTGGAGTACATAAATATACAATTGGGTGACTCGGCTACTAAACAACCAAAGAAACTCAATTTTTCATATGAATACAAGTCTAGTAAAGGCTGGCTGCTGTCTCAGTTAGCTGTCAGCAGATAATACTGATATTGCCAGTGTAACACAGCACAACCAAATTGGGTCGAATTAATAGCTGGCTAAGAGCATCAAACTTTAGAATAAAAACTGAAAAATACTGAGCTGAACTCAGTAAGCCACAGAAAGGCTGGTTCTGGTTGGCTTCAGGGGAAATTTCACTCACCAAGAGCAAGGCTGAGTTTCGCTATTGGGCTTTGTCTGTAAAAGAAAATTTCACTAGACCCCTTTGAACAGAATTCTGTTTATTTTGTAGTCACTTGGCTCAGTGTAACATAAGTGCAGGCATAATGGAAGAGCAGTTGACTTTTATTTAGCCTGAGCTGGTTCACAGCTGGCTTAACTTAACCTGGGGAGTGAAACCTACACCAGGTCGTGTCAGCCACATTTTGCATCTGCTTTATTCTCTCAGTTTTGGAATGATCCTTCCATGTAGCCCAGTGAAATTCTGCAAATAAATGGGGCTCTTCTAAGCAATGGGGGTGAAATGTGCTGTGTAATAAATTTCTCTAGCTTAGACTCCAGTTTTGCAGTTATCCTGAGGCTGAAATTATGGAAACAGCCACGATCCTGTGGATGGGCACGCTGAAGCCGTAGAGGTGGAAAGGGTAATGTGACGAAGTATTCCCAGAAAAGTCACAGGAAGCAGGGCATTCCAGTTTTAAACAGCATCTTTTGGACACTTAACTCTGTTTGTAAGTCTGTTCCCGTTCTTAAATTTTAGCAATTTAATACTTCTACTGAAAAATGTGTGAGGGTAAAGTTTCATATATCTTACATCTTGCCATAATGGAAACTAAAAATTTTGGAAAACAAAGACAGGTCCAGGGCTTGGATGTCTGTAGAAAATGGAAAACCCCCAAACAAAAGCATTTAAATAGCCTTCTAGAAAGAAAAACCATTTCAGGAAAGTTAAACAAAGTACTCTTCATACTTCTGAGGAAGACCTGTTAGAGTTTCAAAATTAATTTTGTTTGGTATTATTATGGATGATGTGCATTCTATTGAATATTTCCTGAACCATCACTCTGAGACCATTGTGGTGCACTTTATTCAGAAAACCATCTTACATTCTTCATTCATGATGCCTTTTTATCCTGTTTGTAATATGTTTCTGTATTTTTCTTTTTTTTTTTTTAGTATAAAGTAAGATTATATCAAGGCAGTTAGGACATTCCTGGGAAAGAAAAATCATGCTGTAATATTTATACTGTCTGAGCACAAAGCAATGATAGAGTGAAAATATAGTGTACAAATAATTTGTAACATAATAAACATTTTGTATGGCTACAATTACAATATAGTTTTTCAATACTGATTTCAAAGAAGAAAGTATTTGTGTTTGAAGTTACAACCTCGTCCAGATATATCCATGCCATTTTTACTGAGAAAAAACTAGTAACTTAGCTTTTTCTACTCAATGCCTCAATTTTCTTTAAAGATATGTTAAATGTTGAGGTGAAAGTAGTGTTTACTGTGTACACAAAATGTTGATGTTCTGACTTATATCTGTCTTCAGATTTGTAAATCATCAGCAGAAACACCTGCAAGTGAAACAACATAAAATTCCTTCTTGGTACCTGTGTACTGACCACTTTCAGCTGGAAAACCATGTGTGACATTTATTGGCATCAGTGGAACAGTAACTTTAAAAGGATAAAAGGGAACCTGTTGGCAGTCATTTCTTGACATATTCTCTGTACTGGAGAGAAACTCTAGCACTCAGTCTAGAAATATGAGTAATATTTGTATGTCATAATATTATGGGTAGAACTTGATAGAAGTGCATGCAAACCCTAGATATAGAAATGAGGATATTATCTTAAGCAGTGATTATTTCTTTTTCAGACTGTCTTTGAACGATGAGGCAGATAAGAAGTGCAAGATTAAAATGAGAGGCAGGTAGAAAAATTCAACATTTGGTTGAGTGGCAGAATTATTTTGGTTAAGGGCTGATACATCCCAAGCTGACCACAGCTTCCATTACATTTCAAGATGTCTGACTGTTAAAGAATTAATCACATTTTCAGGTATGGTTTTTTAGCCCTGCATTGCCAATATAAGAGCTGCCTGCCAGCTTCTGGAAGTCTGAGGGAGCTTGAAAGCAGCAAGTTTTCTGAGCTGGCAGAAGTCACTCCATTTTTCTGCCCCTGTTCATCCTGTGCACATCCCAAACACTGTGCCCAGTCATTGTCCTGGTCTTGCATTTCTTTTCCATTAGCAAATCCCAGTGGCTTCCCAGCCCTCAATGACACCAAAGGGCAGAGGGATCTTGCATGTCACTCATCCCTGCTAGAAAATGCTTGTGTTTGGCAGTTTTCCCTTCATGGGTTAATTTTTATCTCCAGGAATGTGCAACAGCTTTCTTTTTTGTTTATCAAAATAGTTAAAAGTTTTGTTGGGCTTTTTTTCTTTTTTTCCCTTCATTTTTAAGGATAAGAGTACTCTTTGAGAATGCTTTTTTAAACTTTTGTCTTTCAGAAATAAACAATGCAAAATTCAACTTGTGGAAGAGAGATTTATATATAGGTCACTAAAGAAATCGCATACTGACATGCTCTTTAAAAATTTTTCAAGATGGCCAAGTCATAAAGGCAAATCTGGGCAATACTGCAGAATCTCTACCGAGAATAACTGCATTGCACAAGGTGGTTTAGTGGCTGATTTTCAAAATAGTTGAAATCACAAAATACCTTAAGACCATATTCTTATGGATATTGTATCATATTCATATGTACATATATCTCTGTGTGTCAAAAAATATTTTTTCAAAACTGATTCTACTTGTCCCTCAATTTGTCCCCATTCGTTTCAGGTTCCTTAAGGGGTACAGAGGCAGAAATTATGAGATAAATATCAGAGTTGTTCTGTTATGAAGATCAAGAAAGATGAGAAATGGGCTTTAAATAGGTGGTCAAATATATAATAGATGTGTTGAATATAATTACAAGTACCATGAAAAGGTGTTTCAGAAATTTTATTTTTTTTTCTTTTTGCATTTGTTAAAAATAATTCTTGTTATAAGAAATCTGACTTCGTGAATTTTCCACATTCAATTCATACCCAAGGAGTGAGTTGTTACTATATTGCATTCCGTAAATAATTTTGCAACTTTATAAACGCACATTTATCTACTGGGCAATAATGGCTGCAAAGGACTGTAAATCCCAAAGAAAGGTGATTCCACCCAGTACAATATTTAGAGAGCACGCAAATTTCTCTTCCAAAGTATTGCCTCTTCACTGGAGCCCAGAGCCTTTCTGTGCTGTGCAAACCAGTCTAAACACCATAACAAACACAGTGGCATCAGGTAGGATCTTGTGTATCTGGCAAGGAGAACTGGATGTAAGTAAACTTGCAGTTTAATTTATTCTTTATCCCTGTCTTTATCTGATACTCTTCATGCTGCAGTTAGGAAAATAACCCAAACACTTTATCCTACACCAATCAAGTTTTAGTATTTCTTTCTATGACAAAGAGCCTGGGAAGGCTTTTTCATTTCATCCTGGTGTTGAACGTCTGTAAGCTGTATTCAACGTCAGACTTGATACGAAAAAAATGAGAGTGAAGCCGAGAATTTTGGAAAATATGATAGAACCCATCTTGCCGAGGCTTCCATTTGGAAGCAGGATTTAGCAACCCAACAGAAACAGCTCAGGCCCAAGCAAAGGGTCAGTTCTGGGCAGCTTTTTGGGTCTCATCAGAAAGCATGTTTATCCAGCACAGATATTGCTATGCTTATTTTTGACTTTTTGTTTTCATTTCCTGCCATTGCTGTGCATTCCGAGTTTGACTTGTACATGGGGTACACAAAGAGAGGCCCCCTTTGCCTGGCTGACAGGCTGCTGGTGTGACAGAAGCAGCAACCAACAGGAGACAGAATTTTTAAATAGCCATGGCATTGCATGCCTTCAGCCCATGTTGTGCTTTGTGTGTTCTCCTATTAGTGTTAAGGCAAAAAACAGCTGTAGGTTGTCGGATTATTCCTTTTTCTGACTTAGAGAGGGGCAACTGAGAGGAGTTTTAAAAACTTTTAAAAAACTTTTATTCCACGTGAAGGGTGAGACAATACAGATGTTAAAATTCATGCCATCACAATCAGAAGCAAAAGTATTTCTTAATAACTATACATTAAAAGCATTTTTTTGCCTATCAGTTTTTTCCACATAATGCTGCTAATGCTTTAAAGCAAATCATCTAAAATTACCCCTCATGGGTCCTACTACCATGCACCTTTCCTACTTCTATTTCTCCAAAGTATCTAGTCTTATTTGCAAGGCCATTCTCTGAAACTTGTTTCTAGTTCCATTTCTCTCTCAACGATGTCCGTCCTATTCCACGGCATTTCTAAGTCAGCATTTTCTATCTCAAGGTTTGCATACAGATGCACAAAACTATGTGAGCCTTGTGTCAGGCTTTGAGAATTCTCTATAAATTCATTTCCCACATCAGGTAACATTTTCCACTGAAATTACTGGCAAAGCACCTGCACCCTTCCAAGAGAACAGGACTGAGCCAGTAGCCCCGCAGTAAATTAGCCATCACAAGTGTCTTAAACCTGTGCCAAGAGAGGGAGGATGCTGTCAGCTTCTGGGTGGCTGGAAATCGGGAGAGGGAAGGTCACTTTGCTCTTCTTCAGGATTTTGGATTGGTCCAAAATGTGTCTGTGCCTCAGTGTCCCATCTGTAGGGCGGGGTGAGGGTACTGCCTCTCCTCACTGCCCTGCTGAAACACGAACCCCGGACTGCAGTGGACACTTCAGTAAGAAGCACTATTCATTGCTGCATGGAGCTTTGGGAATTGTTCAGGACTATACGTTACCTGATCTTACGAGATGTGGATTTACAAGGAAAAAAAACCACCACCTCTTGATAATATTTCGGTGTGCTCTAGGAAGCCTTTCCAATAACTGCCTCTAAACTTTTTTACAGAGATTGACAGAATTTGTATCAGAAAATCACCTCACTTCCCAGGCAGCAGATCTCACTTTCCAAGGAAATGAACTTTTCTTACATCTTTGAATCATGGAAAGGACTAACTCTGCATGATTACAAATATTCATGTTATCTTTGTTGTTCACAGCTTGATTCAACTGAATTGTAATGGCTGTGTCTGTGAAACCCGCTCAAAATTTATGAGCGTTTCAGCTGTAAGTGGGAAAATTAATTTTCTGAAGTTGCAAAATTGAGAGCAAATTTAAAGCTGAGCCTAGGGATTAAACTGAGAGAAGAAGAAAATAAATAATTAAAATTTTATACTATGCAATTAGAAGGAAAATCTCCAAGACCTGTTATGTAAAACTATGTGCTGATGGTAGAATTTTGCATATGGCTGAGAAGGAGGGATTTAAAATGTTCTGGGTCATTACCAAATTATTACGTTTTTACTCTGAGCCATAGGGTGAATCTAGAAATAAAGCTTACGAGTACATACAATAGTTCCTTTCATGTTAGTGGCTATAGCTTAGCTGAAGTTGTACACGTGTTTTCCGTGGCAATTTTGCACATGAAATAAAATATGTCTTAAAATCTGTGTTGCTACTTATTGGTTGTTCCTGCTGTGTCCTCCTCTTTGGATCCAGTTTTTTGTGGATTTTAATATCATTTACTCAGGCACCACGTTTTGCACTGCCAGCCTGAGGTAAAAGGAAGAGGAAAATGGCTGCTTTTGTGTATTTGATGCAAGAAATTTGGAACGAAAAGTTCCTTTACTACTACTTTGTAGTTTCAGAGGAAAAAAGAGGCAGGAAAGGATGTTCCAAAAATAGAGGATAAATGAACTACCTAGTGTACGTATCACTACTAAGGTTCTAGACAGATGGCCTAGTTGAGATAGGACTTTTAAAATGTATGTATGTATTTATACATTTTATATACATGCTGTGACTGCGAGAACTTCAACTGCCTCAAGGAGGTGTTCTGGCTTTTCTCAACATCCACTTAAATCTGAGCCTATTTCACAAATGTGTGGTTTTAGTGTGTACCAGAACTGAACTGATTCATGTTATTCATAATTGTGTATTTCCTTGGAAAAGACAAATTCAGCGCTTACAGAATGCTTCGTGATTGGCAGTTCCTTGATTCAAGATCTAGATGTCAGTGACCTTAAAAAACTCTACCTGCCAAGCAAACAAAAGAGGACAAGGTTCCCAGAGCACAGTGCTGCTCAATTTCCCTATTTCATGTTGAGATATTAGCTCTGAATTTTCAGGGCAGGTGAACCTAAGCATATGCTGCTGAAAACAGAAAAAAATCATTTCATGATGGCTTACTGCTTTTGGATTTCCTTCCTAATCTGTCCCTGAACTAATTAAGGCAGCTTGACTAGAAGATTAATTTAAATTCTAAAGATCCATTGTAATAAAGCTGAATATCTATTTAGGGAATTTTAATGTGGCAAACTCAAACAAAGCAGTCTGAAATTTAATGGACCCAACTGTTTGGTAAAGCAATTTAAAGTAGCAATGCATTCTGTTTTTTGAATAGCTTTGTATCTCATTTTCCCCATCATAAAGCAGCCGAGGCCATTTGAGGTTCCAGAAGTGAGAGCTGAGGGCTCTCCTTGAGGAGCACCTGGGTGTCCCTGCAGGTGCAGGCGTGGCTGTTTCACTGCTCAGCCCTCAGGCTGGCTCTGAAGGGGTGACACTGCTTTTTGAGGGGCTGGCTTTGTTTAGGACTGGAAATGGGACCAACCTACCGATGTTTTGACATCTCTACCTATGAATCAAATTTGTAGCTTAAAATTTCTTTCTTGAATGCAATGAGGATAGATTTGTTGAGTCACAAGGCAGCTACGTGAAAGACATCTGAACTGTGCCGGCCTCCCTTGAGCAATCTAGGAGGACAGAAACAAATTTAAAAAATGAAGGACACTTTCTTTGTGAATAAAAGAAAATTCAGTATGAATGCTGTTCTATTTTGTCTAATACATGGCTTAATTTTTACAAAAGAAACGATAAACAGATCAGCCTTGAGATGAGACCATAAGCCCTCAGATGAGAGCAAATGACTGGATTTAACAAGGGCAGGTGGAAACAGAGCAGAAAAGCAAAGGTAAGTAAAATGTTCAGGGCCAAATGAAAACCACCATATGTGCCATTATTGCCTGTTTTGTTCTAGAGGAAGGGTTTTGACCTGATGGAGGAGTGCTGTGGGTGACACTGGCCAAGGGTGACCATCCTGCTAAAAGCCATGATCCAGATGATTTTTTCAGGAGATGTGTGTCCCCAGGAACTCTAACTGAGATTACAAATTACCTGACGTTACTCCTTGTGTTATCACCCAGTAATTAAACACCAAGTGTTGCTTCAGCATCCAGGCCGTATGAAAAACAGAACAGATGGAAAATATTTAAACTCTGTGCCACGAAATGCAGCTCTGTTTAAACCAAGAAAACCTGAGTGAATAATGGCTGGTGAGAGCTGGATGTAAAGAGAAAGACTTGGTAAAAGCTGAGAAGTAATCATTAGGAAGCAGCAATTCCATGTAATGGAAACCTTTGTAGGGCATTGCAATAACCTTGGAAAGTTTAGGGTGGTTTGGGAATGAGATTGATCTGGAGATTGGGAAAATGAAGATAGTTGCTCTGCCACCTAACTCGATTTTAAAGCTCTCACTTCTGCACAAAGCCTTTGAAAAATGGCCGTTTTTGTCCAATCCAAATTTGTTTTCCAGTGTTTAGTTTGGGCACTAACACAATTCTCATTTTCATAGTAACCAACAATTTTAGCTTAACCATTCACATTTTCACAACAACTAACCATTTCTGTTTAAGCCTCAAAACCCTTTGAGAGACTTTTTTTATCCTCCCTCTGCAGAGGGAGCAGTGAAACTCTGCAGCCCAGATTTCCAAAGTGTTCTGGTGTTAATTGGGAATCACATTAAAATGTGTTTCCTACAGTTTGATGATTGACAAATGGAGTTATAAACTAGGCTTTTTCTTGTTATAAATATAAACTCTGTGTGCAGTAGATCAAAATCTGGCTGGAAAGATTGAGGCAGTATAAGGATGCAATAAGCAGTAAGAGGAAATAAAATTTTGATATCGTATTGTGTTAAAACATTTCACAGCCAAGCAATCTGAACACAGTTTAGAAAAACAGAGATTAAAATATTACTCTTAAAAATAAAGCTCTTTGCCAAAATATATTGCAGCTTCAGGGTCGGTAATTTATTTCATGCTGCCACCTACTGCTCTGGAAAGGAAATAGGAAAAAGTAATCGGCATTTTTTTATCACTCCGATGAGCCTATTTACTACTTTGTGGTCTTTAATTAATGTGTGGCATTATTTTTGAATGCTAAATATTGTCCATATTCAGTCTGCCTCTGTCCATTTTTACACATGAACGGATGAGCCTTCCAAACATGAGGATGTTGTCGCTTCAGAAACTGCCACGGGCTTTAGCCTGCACACTGCTATTCCCAAAATTATGGTAAAATGTCAGGTGACAGTCAACGTCACGTGCCTGCTCTGCTAAAAACCAACTCAAGCCACAGCTCCTGGGATTTTGTGGTACACTAAAGACAATAAAGGAATATCCTGTGATTGTAACAAAGTTTTTTTATGCTAACACGAAAGTAGTTTTTTTAAGTCTTAGGACTTTTGGCCATACCTACTTACTCAAAATTGCTCTTGATATACTTCGAACTAAAGCAAAACCCAACCATATTTTATATTGCCATTTCTGTGTTTCCCAGCTACAGGTATGGACTGATGGGAATCTGACCAAAACAGTGTTAATTTCTTAATGTTTTTGAAGAAAATATTATATACTTCCTGCATAAAGTAATTTGAAGGAAAAAAAAAAAGTTAAAGTACACAGTAGTGTTATCAGTAAAAAATACACAGATAATACACAAAAGAAGTCAACAATATGCTACATTTTTAATTTGGCAGGAAAACAGCACATAGTGAGTAGAAACCCAGTATTGAAGACCCATTAAAACATTCCACAGTGATAGTGGAAAAATATCCAGCTGAAATAATCCTCAGAATGTTGGTGGACATTACTTCAGGTTCTGCATTGCTTTCATGCTTTGTATCTTCTTTTCTTCCAATGCCTTCAGGATTTTATCTAAACAGGAATGAAATGTAATTTGTCATTAATGATGTCATTAATAATTTACAATACATTTAAGTAAATACAATAGCCCATTAAGCAAACTAATAATCCTTACAGTGCCTTGGCTAGCAAATATCTGAAAACTAGAGTTCCTCAAAAAATTAAAGGTAATTAAAAGGGAAAGAGGTGTGTATTGCTATAATAAAGGGAAAAACATATGCAAACGACCATTTGGAATTTCTTTCGAGATCTTCCTTGGAATGCAAATATCTGATGGACATTTTTCCTGCGCTCTTGTAACCTTGGCACCCCTGAAAGTTTCCTGACTGGCAGCCCGTGGCAGGGAGCCACAAGCATCAAATCCTTCAGCCGCACCAGTGGAACTCTCATCATCATCATCATCATCATCATCTGCTGATCTGTTTTATTCCCTGCTTTTTCTTCATGGTCCAGCAGGTTGCAAAATTAAAATGCCAAGCTCACTTATCATTTAGCTGGAGGGTCTTGTGTGATTGGTGGTTTCTTTTGGTGTGGGTTTAGCTTTTTTTTTTGGGGTGTGTGTGTGTGTGTGTGTGTGTTTTAATTTGGGGTTTTTTATGCCTCCAACTATCTGTGGCCTTTATTTCACGGCGTACAACCTCAGGCTCTCATCGCTGCGCGATACATTTCGCACGTACAAACTCGCTATCGCACGACCGGTTGGTTTTTCTGTCGTCACTTGATGACTTTAGGGAGTTTTGCTCCTTAGTGCGACACTGCCCGCACGTTTGCGAGGCTCCTCCAACCCGCTCCCTCGGCGGCTCCCGGTGCGCGGTGACACGGGTGACACCGGCATCGCTCCCGCACGCACCTGCGCTGCCCCTGCCGCGTCCCCGGGCTGGCTCTACGGCGCTGCGGGGCGGGGACACCCCAAACCCGCCCCACTCGCATCCCGCCTTGGGGGTCCCTGCCGGGGGCAGCCGCGGCGGGCGGAGCGGGGCCGTGCGCCCGCATCTCCGCCCGCCCCGGCGCGCCGGGCCGCGCACGCACACTGCCTGGCGTCGAAGCCGTCGCCGATGAGCGCCGCCAGCTCCAGCTCCTTAAGGCGGATGCCCAGCTGGCACATCTCCTCCTGCAGCCG
>VZUI01076308.1:0-72135 GCA_013401135.1 Cettia cetti
GGCCTAAAGGGGCTCCAGGAGAGCTGGGGAGGGACTGGGGACAAGGGATGGAGGGACAGGACCAGGGAATGGCTTCCACTGTCAGAGGGCAGGGCTGGATGGGAGATTGGGCAGGAATTGTTCCCTGGGAGGGTGGGCAGGCCCTGGCACAGGGTGCCCAGAGCAGCTGTGGCTGCCCCTGGATCCCTGGCAGTGCCCAAGGCCAGGCTGGACAGGGCTTGGAGCAGCCTGGGATGGTGGAAGGTGTCCCTGCCCATGTCAGGGGTGGCACTGGATGCACTCTGAGGTCCCTCCCCACCAAACCAGTCTGTGGCTTTGTGACCCTTGGCTGATCTCCAGTTGCTGCTGGCCCTGCCCTGCTCTTCTCAACAACAGCTCATTTCACATGAATGGTGAGGTCCTGCATATTTTGTGCTGCACTCCTAACCAAGAGGTAACTGAAATCACTTTAACTTCTCTTGTCCTTCTCTTCAGTCCTAATACTCCCTGCTTGTTCATACAACACACACAGTTACTCAAGGTCAAGCAGCACCAGAACCATCAGAAATTTCTTAGAATGTTTCTGAGCCCAAGTTTGATCAAAGTTGTGCTGTTCACTGACTTACAGTCAAGTGGTTTCAGGTTATCAAAATTTTGTCTACTCTTACAGATTTGCACCTGGTTGGTAGCAATTTCTCCAACCCACACATTTCAAAGTTTAATCTTCTGTGGCTCAGAGCAATCAGCACATCAATACTGATGACATAAAATACTCAGCTGATATATTTAGCTCTGAGTGAAAAATACTTCAAGATCAGTATTTGTATCAAAGCTCTAGATTGAAATACTCCAGGGCACTTAATTGTCTCTCAGTGTCCCCCCTTAGCCCCCAGGTGAGGAAGGAGGGGGCAGTTTGTTGTTCTTTACCTCGGTGTCTGTGTCTCTGCAAGCCTCCATGGCACTGCTGTCAGGGAAGTGTTTGTCATCACTCTCAACTGTCTGCCAGTAAAATCCCTCTGGCACTGCAAACACCTTCTCCACTGCCTGAAATGCACAAAGGATAGCTCTCACTTCTATGTTATCTTGGTCCCTTAAAATAAAGCAGGAAAACCAGGATCTTATGGCCACCGAGCACAGGAGGATGCAGCTGGTGGATTAAACTCAGCCCAGTATTGTTAATTTATATAATTTGCTTTCTTGCAACTATTCCAGTAGCTTCATTTCAGTGATATCTCAAGAATACAAACCTGCAACTATTTCCCAAGAGCCTGAGCATTCCCAGGGCCCAACCCACCGACTCCCCAAGACACAGAGCACCCACGGACATCACCAGGAGCTGCATCCATCAGCTGAGACCTCAATTCTCCATGACTGTGCTCAGCACTCAGCAGAAAAGGGCTTTGTGAAAGCAATGCTCTAATTAACCAATCAAATGGAAGGGTAGGAAAGGGATTGCATGAACTTCTACATGCCTGTAGCCAAAACAGCACATTTCTCCTGTGCTCATGTCACCACAAGTGACACATATCTGTTAGGCTCATCGTGCCACATTCTCATGGATAGGCAAAAAAATGGCATTTAGGTCACAGCTCGACACAAGCACAGCATTTCCTAGGCTCAGCACCTTATTTTGTTTCTCATCCATTTTCTGGGCAGCCAAGCAAGCAACTTGTACAAGTGTAAGGATGTGTCACTCAGGAGAATGTGCTGTGACTGCACACTCTGTAAGCAAGGCCACAGTCCAGGGACAAAGGCAACTCTTGAAAGTCACGTTTGTCAGCTTCTGCTTTGAACATTCCAGAAATACAGATGCATTTAGGCAGAGTTCACTGTGGGTAGAAATCATTCCAGGGATGAAGGAAAAAAAAAAAAAAGTCACTTGTAGAACACAGGCTCAGGTGTAGCTCAAAGAGGCTTCACAACTTTTAAAGGCTCTACTTCGATTTACAGCAGGTATTAATTTGTCCTCTGCTCATGTGGACTGACCTTTTCAAAAACAGAAAAAGAAATTAATTTTCAACATAGTCTCATCAGGAATTTTATGATGGAGAGAAAAGGGGCTAACCCTGCATGGAGGAGTATCCACTCTGCATTATGAGCTCCATATAATGCTGTTTAATTGTGTAATCACCTGAGAGATTCCGGGTGTGCTGCTTGGCAAATGATAGGCACTTCAGAGCATTCCACAAATGTTTCAAAGTAACAACCAGAAAATGAAATTCATTTGAATATTAAAACCCCTCTGACAACTGCCTTTCCACTTCAGTAACCTTTTGTGTTGTCTCCTTCCTCTATTTCCTGCACTTCATGTGATATTTGCCTGAAAGCAGAACTGGGGATTTCACTTTTCACCCTGTTTCAGTCGAATCAACTGCACCAAACCAAGGGCTTTGGCATCTCCCAGTGGATCTGTCATTCTGTCCTGTAATCCATCAGTTCCCAGCCTCCACTGCTGATATTACACTTGGTTGCTATGGAAAATATCATCAGAGGAAGAGTGGATTTAAGGAAAGGGATCTTCCCCATTTCCAGTGCATGATGCCAGTTCCTGCAACAGATGAGCCCTACAAAGTGGGAGTGCAGCAAAATCCCAGTCTTATATTTCTTCCAGCTGTTCCCTTAACAAACCTCATGTCTGTGAATGTTCAAGAAGGAGAAGAAGGGACAAATGTGGTCAAATCAACACCAGCCTCTTTTTCCATAGAAACCTTCAGGATAATCATCCAGCTCCAGGACACAGGGTGGAAAATCCAATGGGAGTACCCTGGAGTAAGCTCTGGATCCACAGTGATCCCAGGATGCTGCTCCAAGGCCACAGCAGGGCTGTGGCCACACCTGGGAAGCAAGGCCTGTGGGAATTGTTCCTGTCATCTGTCACATCTATTTTCTAATGGCCAACCTGAATGGGAGTTCCCAAACCAACAGAAAATGGAGCTTGAAAGGTCTTATTTCTCCCAGAAAATCCTTCTCCTCATGAATTAGAAAACAGGCAGATGGCTGCAGGGAGAGCTCCCTGCTTTGTCCAGCCTGGCTAAAACATCCCAATGGAGAGCTCCTGACATAGCCTTCCCATGCCATCAACAGAAAAAAAAAGGGAGAAAGTCACTTTCCCTGTGATGTAGGAAAGTGTTGAATGGAGTCAGTTGTTCTGATACTGAGCTAAGCATTTTTGGACACAAAACCAGAGAGGGACCCTCTACAGGCAGCTGCAAGAGCCTTCTACTGAAATAACTTGGACACTGTTTCTGTTTATGATACTTTAATGTTACTTTTAATGTTCTCCAAGAAGGTAGGCGTGAGAATTGTATGGGTTTCACCTCAGAGCTGGTTCCTCTCACTCCTCCAACATCACAGCAGCTATAAATTCTTTCCCAAGCCTGTCGAAGCATCAGCTCTGAGTGCTGACCTGTCCCCTGGTGGGAGGAGAGGAGACTCCCCAAACCCTGCAGAATGGTCAAGGGGCAGCCCAGTCTTTGATCCTCACCTGAAAACAGCTCTCCAGTGAGGCCCTGAACCCTGTACCAACCTCCCATCTCCTGGGAAAAGCCTTATCCCAGGGTGCAAGGTTCCCTGCACTCAGCCAGCAGCAGCTGCACAGCCCCAGGGATGCTCTGACTTCTGCTGTGACAGGTTTCAAAGCCCAGACTCACGGAACCATAACCATCCCCACGTGTGTCTGCAGGGCTTCTTCCAGCACTGACATCCTCTCCATCCACACTGCCATGAGCAGGATGAGCAGGGAGGGAGGGCACATCCAGAAACTCCTGGGTTTAGTTATTCCTTTTTGCCAATTTATCCTTATTTGGTTTGGGTGACAAATTCCAGACTCTGCCACCTTAGGACACTGGAAAAGAGCACTTTGTCCCACAGATAGGACTGAACACACGCCAGTATTTCCAAAAGCATTTAAAAGAAACCCCAAGCTCCTGCTTTATTTCAGATAATATTACCCAGATGAAGGCAGACAGTTCCAGGAAGGAAACTCACAGGAGAACAAAAACGTGCTGTAAAATCCTCAGCAGAAAGAAGAAGAAGCACATTTCAGAGGAGACTGGAGCTGCAGCAAAGCCATGAATATTTAACTGTGAAAGAAGTATGACCAAGCCCATGATCCCCTCTTCATGCTTACAGTGTTTTCTGTTCCCATCTCTGACAACAAAGGAAGATCTTCTGCTGTCAGCTGATCTGAGAGAGTCTTTTAAGTTGCAAGGAGTCTTCCAGGCTGTTCCCAGCCCCAGCAGGAAAACAGAAACTGCAGGAAGCATCCCCATGTACTCCACAATCTCATCTCACACACAAGGCAAAGATCTGCTCAGCCATTATCTCTGTGAGACAACACCAATGCCCTCAGAGAAGGATGCTGCACTTGCAGTACCTGCAGAGCCAGGTGGGAGCTCTGTGCTGAGGTAACCTCTCCCTGCCAGCCCTGCTGAGCACATCAGGGCCAGCACGGGAAAGCACTTCTCTCTCTCTCTCTCTCTCAGCAAGGCTCATGTCTGATGTGATTCACCAAATCTTGCCCCTGAAAGAGGCAGCATCACTCTCAAACTCTCTCCTCTCCCTGCTGCCATGTGCACAGCTTTCCTGGTAGAATCCAGATTAACACAAGGCTGAGTGTGTTCCCTGCACATCTTCCCTCCCCACTGTGCATGTTCTCTTCAGATGGCTATGGAATTTAGTACAGCAAAGTGGAGGCACCACAGGAGGAGCCCAGTCAGCAAAAAGTCTGGGCTAGAGAGGGCTCCTCAAGGAAGACATACAGTTCTGGTGACTGTATTTCAGGCAGCTTGAAATGGATCTCACCCCCCCTTGTTCCCCTTCTGGATTGGGAAAGGGATATCTTAAACCACAGAAAATAGAATGAGATAGTGGCTCCCAGTCTTTGTGCCCATCAGCACTAATGGCAAAGCACAGCAGCTCAAGAGTTCTTTAAAGCTGCTCCTTTCAGAAATAAGGAGTGATGGACACAATCTAAATGTGAGCTGTCAAATTTTAGGAAGAAAGAAAACCTGTAGTGTTTTATTCCTCTCCAAGCTGTGCCTTCAACATTGTGCCAGCTCTAGTAGACATCAATGTAGCCCTTCCTCCTTCTAAAGGTTAGAGGGTTTCTATTTACAAATGCCAGTAGCTGCCTGAACTCCTGGCTCCATGAAAATACATGCCAGACTCCAGGAGGACTTAGCCAGGGCCAGGATGTCACCTTCTGCCTCCTGAAGATACAGCCATGCTGATACTCTGGGCTGCAGCTATGGATTATTTTCTATAAATGTGAATAGATGAAGTCCCAGGGGAAACATTTCTCTCCCAGACAAGCCTTATCCATGGGGAATCACCAGTCAGATATAATCTCACCCAGGCTGTTGGTACAACTTGAGCAGGCTGCTCAGCAGACTCAGGGTGCCAGCCAGGCAAGACCTGACCCTTTCCACTAACTCAGATAAAGACAAGGCACAGGCAAGATTTGAAAGCAAAGGGCAGGATGAGGCTGTCCTTTTGAACCTCCTGCTTTACAGCTTCAGCCTGGATGTCCCAGAGCTGAGTGCTGGACTCCATGGCTGGCACTGCCAACGCTGCAGGACTCGTCCTGCCAGGTCTGCTCTGGGTGAGCCCACGTGGAGGAGCTGTCCTGGGTGCTTTATCCCTCCCTAATGCCCAGTTTAGCTGCACAACAACCAAATCCTTCAAGCTTTGGAGGAGGAAAGCACAGCCCTGGGCCCTGAACTAAATCTGGGAGCTCACAGCAATGTGGGGATCAGGTCTGGGAGCTGAGCAAATTGTGCTGCTCTCCAGGGAGCTCTGGCAGCATCTCCATCCCAAAACATGGCCCAGCTTGGGTGCTGCTCACACAGAATGAAATGAGAAAGAACACATGGGGCAGTAACCCCAAACCAAAGCATAACTGCCAGCAGCAGAGCCAGCAAAGCCCAGTTCCTGCAGTTTGGGATGTGTGAAAGGCAATGCCCACACAGCCACGGGCCCGGAGAGTTGGGTGAAAGGCTGATGTGGTAATGAGTAGCAGCTCCCTGAGCACACCTCCCTCAGCACTGAAATTAAAAGAAGTTACAGCAAAAGACAGTGGAAGATGCTGAAGGCAACTCAGCAGGGCTAAGGCCACAGTGCTTGTCAATGAAATAATGTCACAGCACTCAGAGTTTCAGCTCAGAGAGCTCAGAGCGTTCTCACTGAGCTCATGCTGAAACTCACAGACCTGAAAGATCCTCTGGAAGTGCCTCCCACTCCCACTTCAGAGGCTGCACACAGAGCTTGGGAATCTCAGCCCTGAATCTGTGCCTCAAGTGCACAGAGCAACAAGTGCTGCATCCAGGGCTGCTGTTCCACAGGGATTTCAAATTTCAGCAGCAATGTCCAGCTCTTCATGTATCCAACACGGTTATTTCAGAATTTGAAATAAGGCATGCAACTCTCAAAGCCTGTGTGTGTGAAAGCTTCTATGGCAACACAGTTAACATCAACTCCAGCAGGGAAAGCCCAAAAAGCTGAAATTCCACATGAAAGAGCTGCTCTACTTTCTGCCAGCCCCCTGCCACACATCAACCTTGCTGTTAGCCAGTCTGTGCTGCTGGGCATTTTCAGCAGGCCTGGGTTACAATATTGAGGCAAATTCAGCTCCCTGGACCCATTTCTGGGATTCTTATCTATGATTAATCAGAAAAAAACCAAACCAAATTAAAAAAAAATCAAAAAACCAAACAAAAAAACCAAAACAAACAAACAAAAACCGAACCAAAAAACAAAACAGAACAAAAAACCCAACAGAGCTTTGCTTAAGCAAAAAGTAAGAAGGAAACTTTGTGTAGAGCTGCCCTTAATCATTACTATTTAAAAAACCCACACAAAATTTGTGTCAGAGCAGGGAAGCTGCTAAAGGAGCAGCACGAAGGGAACTGATCACCAGGAGGAGCAACAAAATCAATTTTCTGGAACTTAAAGTAAAAAATCTCCTTCACCTTGACTTAGGGATGTCTGTGGGAAGAGGAGAAGGGTTGGAGGTTACCCTTCTTCCTTAAAGCCTCCCTGAAAATACTTCTAAGCCCTTACTTCTCTGTCCTGCACAGGTTGAGAGCTCAGGGACATGCTCTGGAAGCTGATCATCAAGGGCTGCACCTTTTGGGCAAATGCCCCAATGGTCAGAAGGCCTGAGGGAGAGGAAAAGAATTCCAGCATGGACCAAACACGCTGAGGAAAAGCAGCATCAACACTGGCCCTGTGTGTGTTGTCTTGTATCTCTAAGGTGAACGTTTGCATCCTGAGGCTTAGCAGCAGAAAGTACTTTTATTTTAAGCCAAAATGAAGAAATCCTCTTTCTGCTGACAGGGGACCTTGCAGTTAACAGCTTCCACAGGGATGTTGTCACTCCCAACCCAAGCTGGGCTTTAATGACTGCATTGTGAGCTGCTGCTCCTATCAGGAGTGAATTGCTGCAGGTTAATAGGCTCATCTCACAGCACTCATAAAAATGCCTCCAAAAACCTGCACAGGCAAAGCAATCTGTTTGGGGTCCAGAACAGGCAGAAAAGCCAGCAGACAAATTGACTGAAAACAAGACATTGGCTCATGCACTAACAAACAAAAAGCATAAAGGTTATTACAATTACTGCTGGCAATTGCTCCCCAGATCACACACAGAGCTGCTCAGTACACAACAGCTTCCCTCTCCCTCCAGTTCTACCCATCATTTTCCACCATCCTGCCAGGATTTTTCTCTCAGACTCTGATCTACCTGGAGTAAAAGCAGGGATTCACTGCGTGCTCCTCCAACACGTGGGCACAGGTTCTTTGGGCTGCTTGGTTTTATACACACTGCCTCCAAACAAATACAAATGTACAAAAAGCAAATCATGGATCACTGGCCTTGTACCAAGCCTTCAGACCAAAGAAGTTAAAAGAATATGATACTGAGTTTTCTAAGCAGCACTTTTTGTTTGTATTTTAATGACACTCGGGAACATTCTCAGTTGGTAGCACTTTGCAAAGCTCCAGGGCAGACATCAGGGTGAGCTGCTGCCTGCTGAGAGCGTGCCTCATTGAGCTCTGCTTTGGAAATCAGCCTTGCTGCCTAAGCAGCTGTGAAAAGGGGCTGTCCCACCCTAGAAGTGTCCAAGGCCAGGTTGGACAGGGCTTGGAACAGCCTGGGATAGTGGAAGGTGTCCCTGCCCATGGCAGGGGGTGGAATGAGATGAGCTTTAAGGTCACTCCCAACCCAAACCATGCTGTGATTCCATAACTCTGTGAAAAAAGCCACAACACACAGTGGTCTCAGCCTCACTCAGGCCTGGGGGGCACAGAGCACTTGAACTTGGGAAGAAAATGTGGTTTTCAAATTGACATCATGTTTTCCATGGCATCAAGGCAAAGATCCACCCCCAGAAAGTTCCTGCTATCTCGCTGTTCAATTCCTAATGATTTATAATTCCCCTAATAAGGGATTTGCATAAAAGCCCTGGCTGTTTTAAATGATGCCTTATTTTATGCCTTAAAAGCATACAGCAGATTTATCTTTTACGAGTACGTCAGACTCTTTATGGCTCTTGCTTCTGCTTGAAAGCCACAGTGACTGCAAATCAACAACACTAAGCCTCCTTTTCCTGCACACAAGTGGGATAAACCTTTAGGCAAATTGCTAAGTGCACTGCTAAACCCCTAAGCTTTCACGGCATTGATTCTCACAGAGTCATAGTAATCCCCAAATCTGGTTGAAATGACAGGAAAGTTCTCATGCTACATCATTTTCAAAATTAAAACTTCATTGTGAACAAGAATTGCAGGCTTTGCCATTCCCTGGAATTGTGTCTCAAGGGTTTTGTTCATTTAAAAATATTGGGAAAAGACCACAATTGTCCAAAGGCTGGCGCTGTTGTGGGAAAGAAATAAACAAAACATTCTCTCAAAAGGTATAGAAATCAGGTCGTATTAAGAGCTGCTTTGAAAACCCACTCTAAACATTTACACCAAGGCAGCAAAGATGGTAAAGGCCTAAAAGCAGCATTGGATGCCCTCAAGGAATAAATTCCCCCAATGAATATACAGAATTCTTGTAACATTTCATTCAGTGGAATATTTGTTATGGAGCACTTGCTAATCTGACAGAAGTGAAAGGTTAATTATTATTCTGCTGATAGACAGCAGTGAGTGCTCCTGGAGATGTTTCCAAGCAGGCAAGAGATTGGAAGCACTTGATTTGGAGAAGTGCTGTGTCCTTGTAGCTCACACACTTCCCTGGAAATCCACAGATATTGAAATAATAGAACTGAATCACAGAATATTCTAATATTAGAAGCATTTGTTTTCAAACTCTGTTTAAATCCTTTGCTAAAGCAAATGAGAATATCTGGTAACAATGGAAAAACAACTTTTACTGGACTTGATCAAAAATTACCGGAAGTCCAAACATTTCTGTTCAGTACCTGAGGGTCAGGATTAACAGCAGTGATGTTACTGAGCAGGACAGAGGGAATTCCAGGAAGAAGTGGGCACAGCTGGTTTTGGAAGTGACTGGCCAGTTCATCTCTCCACCAAATGACATCTGGAAGCCATGTAGAGGTCAGAAATGCAGAAATCCTCTGATAAAACCTGGATGTTCCCTGGAGATGTTCTGCAGCCTGCAAAGAGCCAGTGGTTAAGAAGCTTTGGTGATGGTTTCAGAAACTCTGTACCTTGCACCTGCAGCAGCTCCTCCTCAGTCCACAGCCACTCCAGACTCCAGTTCCACACAGCTGCCCCTAGATTCTCCAAACCAGCCCCTGGGGTGACACCTGCACCTCCCAACTCCCCCCACCCTTCATCCCATGCTTATGCCATCCATCAGCTCACCAACCCTGCTCCAAAGCAGATCCCACCACACTCAGAGGGGAGAAAAGCCCATAAACAGGAACATGAACCAGCCCAACACAATGAAACATCAATTTCCAAAGGGCTTCATTAGGGGTATAAATGAAAACAGCTGTTAGTGCCCCATCCCTGGGAGTGTTCAATGCCAGGGTGCAGAGAGCACTGAGCAATCTGATCTAGTGGAAGCTGTCCCTGCCCATGGCAGAGGACTGAATTTAGATGACTTCTAAGGTCCCCTCCAACCCAAACCATTCTGTGATTTTTTTAAGATTAAGGCTAGTATTAATACTGATACATGAATATTGAATACTACACTGCTAAACTACAGTTTTCCATCATTTAACCTCGCCTCTAAGCCTCATTGTTCTTTAGGCTGATTCTTAATTAGCAGAACTTTCAGAGAACAAAACCAGTGACCTCAAGGAGATCTAATTAAAAATTAACAGACTCAACAATTGTGCAGAACATCTCTCCACCAGTTACTTGAGGGAAGTGAAGGTCCTGCTGTGCCCTGGTGTGGCCTCACCTGGGGTCTGGGGCAGTTGTGGGTGCCACGGTATCAGAAGGATCTAAAGCTGCTGGAGAGTGTCCAAAGGAGGGCCATGGGCATGGGGAGGGGTCTGAGGAGCAGCTGAGGGCACTTGGATTGTTCAGCTGGAGAAGGAGACTGAGGGCAGAGCTCAGCTCCGATCTCTGGGACAGGGAAAGGCTGGGGCTGTGCCAGGGCAGGCTCAGGCTGGAGATCAGGAAAGGTTCTTGCCCAGAGGGTGCTGGCACTGCCCAGGCTCCCCAGGGAGTGGGCACGGCCCCGAGGCTGCCAGAGCCCCAGGAGTGTTTGGTCAATGCTTTCAGGGATGCCCAGGGTGGGATTGTTGGGGGGTCTGTGCAGGGCCAGGAGCTGGGCTGGATGATCCCTGTGGGTCCCCTCCCACTCAGGGTTTTCCATCATTCTGTGATTATTGCACCTACAAAAGTGAAGCTCAAGGAGGAATACCCCAATTCAGAGACAGGGACTGGGAGCTCCTCTGAGCCAGTAGAGAATGAAGTGATGGAGGAGCATGAGAGGAGCCCCAGAGCTCCACACAGGGCCAGTGGGAGAACTGGGAATGCCTGGGAGATTTGTAGAGAGCAGAAGCTGTACAAATCTAATTCCCATCAGACATGCCTGGAACTGCAGCCTGTCTATCAGCACACAGGGATTACAGGAGGTGAGTGTTTTGGCATTTGTTCTGACAATGAGAAACCAAAACCAGGCAGGGATGATGAAATCTGCCTCACTTCTAGCAGCTGTTTGGAGGAGGACAGAAATAAAACCACCCTAAACTACTCCTCAAAAAAAAAAAAAACAACAAAAAAACCCCAACCTGATAAAAATGAGAGGAAACATAGCAGAACCACTGGATATAAGAATAGATGCCATTCCAGTTGAATAACCCAAAAGATTTCTTGATGTGCTAAGAACAGGAGCTTTTGTCTGGAGAAGCCACTATTATTATTCTAGTTATAACTATTACACATTGGGACAAAGAACTAGAATGTGATAAATAATAAAAGATGCACAGGTAGCAGTGAAGTGGCCAGTAAATAAGAAATTGATGGCTCAGAGCCTCCTTTTGGGGCTGAAAATGGACTCTGGGCTCTACACATTAACATTAAAATATCATTTGTCATCATGGTTAACATTTACACATACTTGGTCCTTTTGCATAATCCAAAAAAAAGTAACTTAAGGTCTCCTTACATTCTTAAAGCAAACAGATGCAACAAAAGCACCTGGAAACCCAACCATATTTTAAAGGTAAGCCCTGAAAAGTGTCTCTTTGTGCCCACAGGAGACAACTGGAACCAGAATGAGTAAGTGCCCCAACAGGATTTTTCAATTTAGCCACTAAAAACTTGCACATTGACAGGACAGTGAGAGACTGAGGGCTGCAGTGTGAAGAATAAAGTCCACATTTCTCTCCACAGTAGCTAAAGCTGCCCAAGGGCAGGAACAGGGAGAGACTTGCTGTCATTTTCCTTGTCTCTGCTGGGGCTGACATCCCAACTGTTGTTGTTCCTCCAAGCTCTGATCTCTGCTGGGGAAAGCAGCAGTTCTACAAATGCCTCAGGAAAGAAAGATTGACACAAGTCAGTGGTACCACAATGAGCCTCTAATGAGGGAGAGGAAACCTAGGTCCTGCCTGGAAGAACTGCCCCAACCCCTGAAATGTCACTGCTGTGCAACAGAGCTGAGCTCAGAAGTTTTTCATGATGAGGGTGGGGAGGCCCTGGCACAGGGTGCCCAGAGAAGCTGTGGCTGCCCCTGGATCCCTGGCAGTGTCCAAGGCCAGGTTAGGCTGGACTTGGAACACCCTGAGGTAGTGGAAGGTGCCCCAGCCTCTTGCAGGGATTTGGACTGGATGGTCATGAATGGCCCCTTCCAACCCAAACCATTCTGTGATTCCATGAGAAGGACTGGAAAAACTTCACAGTTTGTTCCATCAGGTTGTGATTCAACCCTTCCCAGCTCCAACCAAACACTCAGGGCAGCCTGAGCCCACAGCTCCAAAAGTTCTTTCAATTCTGCAACCCTGGGACATATTTTGAGCATAATCAGAGCTCAATAATTTTGGTGCTTTGGCCAAGCCCTCAGCTGGAATCAGCAGAGAGCAGGTCAGGCTCTGTGCTCCATTCCCTTTGCTCCACAGAGAAAACACCTTGAATTCAGTTGACTTGGGCAGGAACCAACACCAAGTCCTTGTCCAGTCCAGCAAAGCCTGGTCTCATCAACCTCTGCCCAGGGCTGCTCAATCACTAATGGAAAAGCTGCTCGTGGTTTTGGACTGGGTTTTTTTGGTGATGTTTCAATCATGACATTTGGTGCCAGCATCCATCATTTATTTTCAGGAGCACCAGAGCCACAGCTGTCAAACTCCAGGTTTTGTGATGCAATATGGGAAATTCAATCTTTGCTGCTTCCAGGCAGCAGTTGCAAGTGAAGAACATTTGCTGCAGCTGAGGAGGGGATGCTGAAGTGTGTTTTAGAAACATGTTCACACATTCTGTTCCATTTAGGCTCCCCATGGTGTGGCCAGCAGGTATAATGCAGACACCTGGGGATGAGGCAGGCAAAAATAGAGTAGAGAATCCACTACCAGCTCACTGAAGCCACAAAAGTTGCTTTGAGCCACCTGAGAGGAACCCAGCAGGCTCAGCAGAGCACAGGGCAGTGCCTCAAAGTTCCCCAGGCACAGGACAGTTATTCAAGCAAGTGGCTCTCAGAAGATCTGGGGGACACAGGGATTGTTGTTCCTCACATCCACCTGGCCACACTTCCCAGCAAGAGTCACCCACACTGCTCAGGTAAAATAGGTATTTACACCAGGTAAGAGTGGCACTACCTAAAAAGCTGTCTCCAAAAAAGAAATAGGTACAAGATGCTCCAACTTGTGTCAAATCAGCTCAGTGAAGACAGAACCAGCAGAGCAGAGCCCAGAGCTGCAATTTCACAGCTCTGCTGTGCTCAGGACAGTTCATATCATGTCTTACACCACATGTGCCACCTACGTGTGCTAAATTTCCAGCCTGTGTGCAAGGCCTTCCAGTTTCATTGCCAGCTCAGGCTCTGGGACCCACCAAAACTGAGGGGACAGGCTCAGGTCCTGCTTCCAGGCCTCAGCTCCTGGCAGTCAAAAATAACTCCTCCTCCTGTGCCACACTCATCATATGGTTAAAATAAAGTAGAAAAAACCATAACAGGTGCCAAAAGATGCATCTCCTCCAAATCCAGCTAAATTTCTGCAGTGTGAGGTTACAGCTAATGAGCAATTGAGATAAAATGATGTCACGGAGAGCTGGTTTCTGGTCTGCACATAATCTAAATGCAGCATAACTGAGGAGAGCTTGGGTTGGCAATTAGCTGCAAGCAACCCTTCAGTTCCACAGTGCTGGGCTGTTCCCCCATCCCAGCTTGGGCAGCTCTTACACTGCTCTGTCCTGCCCTGCTGGAACTGGAGCTTGAGCTGGCACAGCCAGGCCTGGACAGAGGACAGAGCAGTGGTGCCTGCCCTGTCTGCACAACCACCAGGTGGAAATGCTGCTACTCACTCCTGGCTCCTGCAGCTCGGGGCAGCTCTGGGCTGAAGTTTCCTCTGGTGGCACCAGGCAGGCGTAGAGGGCCAAGCCTTCCTCTCTCCAGGCCTGCTGCAGCCCCACCACCTCAAATGGAGCTCTGGGGCCATCCTTCCTCTTCACAGGAGGCACCTGGAAATCCATTACAACACAATTCCATTTTCAGATGGACTGAAAAAACCCCCTTTTTTCTTGCTCTGCTGCTTTGAGTAGAGCCCCACAACAACCCAGGGAGCACTCTGCTTTGATTAGTAGATTAGCTGTGGTTTAGCCAGTAGAAAAATCAATGAAGACCAAATTAAATAGGAATAACACATTGCTTTTGATAAGCCATGGGATTTATTTTCTCAATGAAGACTTGCAAGCTCTGACTTCCACCAGTTTCACTATGTGGAAGCAGGAATTCCCATTATTTCCCTGGTCCAGCAAGGGGTGAGCACAGAGCCCGTGTCAAGGCTGCCCAGAATGTTCCTGTCACAGCAGCACTGTGTGTGCCTTTATCAGTGACAGTGAGATCAATCCAATCTCAACTCATAAATCAATGCAAAGGGATGATGCCATTCCAAGGGGCTGCTGCAGGCTTCCCTGAGGAGCCCTTCACTAATAGCCCAAACCCCATCAATCCCCATCCTGTGAATCCCCTTTTAGTTGGGCTGAGGTGATTTCTTTTTCATGGATTTTTTGTGCACATGTGTGTAGGAGGAAAACATTCCATTTTCCAGTTTATAGATCTGATTTCAGCCAAAAAGTGTAAAAAGTGACTTCTGCAACCCCAAGACATAAATTATTATCGTGACTATCAGTTTAGATCCAGGGAGAAGGTTCCAGTAGGAACTTTAGGTTGTTCAAAGTCAGATGAAACATAATCCACTTTAACATGCAGAACACATGAAAATCTTGATTAAAAGTTAGAAAAGAGTGAGGAGAAACACTTGAAATGACCTGGGAAAGCACTGGGTTGCTGCAAAATGTCCAGGGCAGCTGGTGAAAAGGAGCAGAAAACTCTGGGAAAGCCAGACACAGCAAAGACAGGAGAAAGGAAAAGCAGAGGCACCTGATCCAGAACATGCTCTGGATGGAGAGTAAGGCAAGTCTGAGCTACAGGAATGTAATTCCCTCCCAGGGCTCTGGTGGATACAGAAACTCCAAGTCTTGTTCTCCTGATTTATACCCTCACCAGTCTCTAGGTGCATTATCAGCTCTATTTACTGCATCTGTAGCCCCAAACCATTTCCAGGGAGATAAAGGCTTTTAAAAACATGTTTTTAACACAGGGCCAGGCTGGATTTTGAAACTGCTGCACAGCTCAGCTGGATCACTCAAAACACCAGCACCAAGTCCTCCACTGCTTTGAACACTGGATCCCCAAGGGAAATCCTGCACCATCCACTGCTCCCAACTGGCAGCATCCAGCACATCTCCAATGGAATCAGTAAGGATATGCTGATTTACACAGCCAGTGGAGTTGCATGGATTACCAGTGAGAATTTGGTCTAAAAATACCTCAACATTTTCAGTGCTTTCAGTGAAAGAAGTGCAAACTTCTTCATTGCTATCCAACAGCCATTTCAGAGCCAGTGTAGAATAAATTGGTGGATTTTACCCGCTTTTCTTGGGCACAAAATCCATCTGAACATCTGACCCTACACCCAGCAGAGTGACACAGCCCTGGAAGCTGAGGTATCCTTTCAGGCTCAGAGAGAACTGCTACAGGTCAGAGCTCAGGGTTTTTTTTTAATGGGAATAACACCAGGGAAGAGAGCTCACACTGCAGCTGGTCACAAGCTAACGAGTCTGAATGGAAAATTCAGGATCCAGGGATGTTCCAGTGGCAATTTTCATTAGCACTGAACTAACACTAAAGAATGTTAGCAATGTTTTAATGCAAGCAGGAACATCATTAACAATTAATTGTGTTTAAGTGGAGTTTAAGTGATTTTAAAGCCTGGCTGCTCAGGGTGAAATCTACCTTGACTGTGTGGAGCAGTATTGGTATCCCAGAGTCTTTTCCATGGAAAAAGAAGAGTCTTTTACACTGAGAAGGGTGGGAAAGAGAAATATGCATTGGGGAAGAAAAATACACTGTTTTCCTTAGGGAATAAAGGGTAATATGGATGGGAAGGAGAGAGGATGGGGTGGTTTCTTTAGGGGAGAAAAACATGTGAACCAAAGGACAGCCCCTCACTTGTTCACAGCACTCTTGACTATCAGGAAGGGTCTATTCTCATCTAGAACAAGTGGTGAAAACCAGAAACCTGTGTCCATTGCCAAGGACAAAGCCTAACACTCAGCAGTCACTTTCAACAACTGAAAGTCTGGGTCAACAATTTTTCACTTCTTCATAAACTACAGCTCCACTGACTCCAGTGAGACTTTTATTTACAGACTCTGAGGTGAATTAGAACATAATTTCCACTTTGTTCAGCCACTATTTTGTAGTTGGTGGGGGGGGGGGGGGGGGGGAAAAAAGGTAAAAAGGAGATTTCAAGAGTGATTATGTATTCCCTGGAGGTCCAAACACAGCCCTCATCACCCAGAGCCCTTTGTGCCAGGTCACTGCACTCACCAGGGACAGCAGCCACGTCACCAGGGCCTGGTAGATGTCGGCTGCTCCCAGCACCTTGTCAGGCACCTGCCCCTCACACTGAGCCGTGGCCACTTGGCCACAACTTGCCAGCCAAATGGTCATCAGCAGCACCTCCTTCTTCACTCTGTGGGATCCAGGCAAGGTGTCAATAGCAGCCAAAAAAGAGGCTTCCTGTCAAAAAAAAGATAGTACAAAAATGAAAGTCGCTTGGATTCCTGGAAGCGTATTCATCATCAGGAATTAATTACATTCATTGCCATCACAGGAGGGGCATTTAACACCCAGAGAGCATTTATCAAAGAGGGAGAATGAGCCATAAAAGCCAGGTTGTTCCATCAGTGACACCTGCCTGAGCACTGCAGGTTTTCTTGGACAGCTGTCACCTGGATCCTCATTTAGCCACACACTGCCTGGTGAATGGAAGGTTACACAGTCACAGCTGGAAAAGTGTGATTGACTTTATTCTGTATTCAAGACTCAGTGTTTGGGGTTTTTTTTAATCACTGAAAAGCCTTCAAACAAGCCTGATAGTGTGAAAACTCATTATTTTCTGCTTCACTTAACATCTCTCATTTCAGAGATGATGTCACAGTTAAGGGAACTCACTTTTCTTTACTTCAGCATTGATAGTTGGTTATTTAGGATGCAAATTCCCTCTCCTTTAAGAGAACTGTTCAAGACACAACTTCAAGTTTGAACTGTGGTACTTACATTTTTTTGTCCTTCCACAGCTGCAGCAGCTGCAGCTGTAATTATTGGCTGGCTTGTTCCTCCTATCTATATTCAACTTGCTGCCCCTGACATTTCTTTGGCAAATTAACCAGCAAGTCCCTAAAATCCCAAAGATTCTCCAGTAGTGCTCCTCAATAGTTACAATCACAGACTCATGGAAGGGTTTGGCTTGGAAGGAGCCTTAAAACTCATCTTCTTCCATTCCCTCCCATAGGTAGGGACAACTTCCACTGGACCAGGCTGCTCCAAGCCCCATCCAACCTGACCTCATGTTTTCAGTTGCTCCATATAGCCCATAAGGAGGATTTCTGCCCATACCTCTACACTGAATGAACCTTGATTTGATTTACCTGAATTTACTCTGAAAGCAAAGTAAGTTAAATCCAATTACAGCCACTTTAATTCTGAGTTAAAATGTCCAAAAAGCTGTTTCATAACTAATCCACTTGACAAGTTAATGTAGCTTGGCTTTTGTGTTGGTCCTCAAAACAGACAACTTCTTAAAATGGTTTAATAAGGAATAAAATGAGAGCAGCTCTACTGTGTCACCCAGTGTTTTGGTACCAAATAAACCTGCAATTAGTAATAAAGGCAAAACAGCCACACAAATGTGTGTGATGCTGCAGAGTTGATTAAATTAATGTTACTGTAGTCCTGGGGTGCCAACAGAACTCCTCAGGGCTTTGACCCCTCCACTGAAATCCCCTGAGGAAGAGGCCTTGGGAGAAACTCTGGGAGCAGGAGGGAAAGGGACCTTCTCCTATATCCTGTGTGTGAGGAAGGATTTTCCTTCCTCCCTTAACAAGGGTGTGGGGTCAATGAGAGGAGGTAATTTAACAGCTAATGACATAAAGATTATCTCTAATGTTTCAGCAGGAAATCTCCAACTATTCCAAACTTCCTCAGCCCAGCAGCAGGGGAAGGCTCACTGGGTTCTCTGACCAAAATCAGATAAGTTTATTTATTAGCTGTTAACTTCTGATTGAAGTTTCGGTGAAGGTTGGACCTTCCCTCTCCTCCTGCTGCCAGCCTCCTCACCACAACAGGAATCCAAGTGTAGAACTTGAATAACTTCTGAAATATTAAGACTACTGAACAAAAAATGAGCTAATCCAGGTTAATTCTGGGCAAGAAGAGCTGAAGAAAGATGCAACTGGTGCTTTCTGGGTATGGCTTCCCACAGCACTGCCCAGTTTCCCCAGTCTGCAGAGGAGAGTTCAATTTGCCCACGTTACACTGGCTTTTATTTGTGACAGTATTAGGTTATAAAAAGCCTAAAATTACTCAAATACTGGGCTATTTTTGGTTGCTCTGGCTGGAATTGAGCTGTCACTCAGAGATAGGCTTGCAGCTGATTGCAGTCAAGTGCCAACAATTACCAAAGAGCAAATAAGATAAAATTTCCTCTTCCCAAATTCTTGCTATTTTATTTTGCAATTACAGTTTATGTCATTACAAGTTCCAGCCCTTCAGTTCAGTTTCCCAGCCACCCTCTATCCCCAGCTCTGGCCTTTTTTTCTCCCCTCTCACATAACAACAGTGCAAGGAGGAGCAGCAACCACAGCAAGCAGCCAAGGAGTGACCTCTGTCCAAATCCACTCCACAGGGAAATGAGGAAAAAGGAATTGCAAGATAACTTCATTCTGTGATTCCATGATAATCCCAAAGGAAAGTACTATTCATTAAAAACTCACTTTAAAAAGTGGCAATTTACCTCCATGTTATTATTTTAAACCAGAACTGTTTATGATGACAATAAGCCTGGTGGGCACAAGATTTCCAGCCAAGATAAACATAATTTTATTGCTAATAAAACAGCTCAGAGTGGTTTTGTTGATGTTTTTTAAAAGAGTAGTTAGCATTACTCTTCCTACACATCCATGTTAGATTGGACAAAGAGTTTCAAAGACTGGGAAACATTAATGTCAAAGCTGTGAGAGGCTGGAATGACCAAGGAGAAGTTTAAGAGCCAGGCAACAACTTCACAAAGATTTCCCAGCAGAATCAACTCATCCAGTCCAAGGAGTTGCCCCCGTAGCAGGACAGGCCAAGAAAAAACCAATTTTTTACTTTAATAGATACACTCTCTCCTTTTCAGGTAAATAAAACTTCAATATTTCCCTCCCAGCACCTTTTTCCAACACTAACATGGAAGCAAGGCAGCATGCTCCATCCAAATACCCTCCCTACTCCACTGGCCAGACTCTGCAGCTCAAAAGCTCCATCCAAACACCCCCTGCATGGAAAAGGGAGGGAGGTTAAACTCACACAGTCTCCTCCTTCACCAGAAAGGGGTGAGTGAGGGGAAAGGGGAGGAAAAGGAAGACTGTCACTCTCATTGGCTGGAGGTTTAATCAAAATAATTGTTTTCAGCCCTGTCTAAATTTATCTTCCTATGTCATCTGCACCCTAGCTTGGATCCCAGATTTAAGAGGCAATCCCTGATGAATGGCAAATTACTGACTGCAGAACTCTTTTGCCAAACGATGCATCTGCTGTGGGTTTGTAAATGTGAGCTGGTTTCTAAGTGCTGGAGCAGCTCAAGCTAATTTCTCTAATGAACCTTCCCCTCTCATTCCACAGCTGCTCTGGTGTTCCATGTTCCTGCTCTGCCGTGGACAGAGCTCATGGTACAAGACATAACCATGATGATTGTGTGGTTATATCCCTATTTCCCACAGTCATGTGGGAAATGTAGGATTTTTAGGACACATTTAACAATTCTGGCCATCTAAGGCAAAGCAGATTATCACTATTCCACGGCTTCTAAAAATTCTTGCATTAGATGAAGACATATTGGAAATGTCAAGTGTTTGTTCATTTTCATTCTGTGGGGAAGGAAAAATGATGACAATGCCATCTGTTAGATAATTTGAAACTCCACATTAAAGCATGGAATAAACCCTGAAACCATTCAAAGAACTGCTTTATCACTGCAAAGTGGGAGCAATGGGTGAGAATGAGGAGAGGAGGATCTGCAGTTCCTGTATGCAACTGGCAGAACACTCTGGAATTAGGAAGTTGACTTTTCCTGACAAAAAGGAGAGTACAGTTGATGTTTAATGGTCTAAATGTCCTTCTGTAAATGCATTTCTGTACCAGAGTCACTCTGTGGCACCACTGCCTTTCTGAGCATCATGCTGAGGCTATGGATGTGAAAAACATGATGGGGGCAAGATGGTATTGAAATTTCTGATGTGGATGAGCCTCAGATTGCTCAAATGGAGGAACTATGATGTTCCAAAGCAGATAACTCTGCCAAGGAAGATTGCAGGGATTCAGGGAGCTGTGTAATGGAGCATTATTTGCTCTGATCTCCATAGTTTTCAATTCACTTAGGGCACTGCAGAACATGAGAGTTTAAGTTAAAAATATAATAAAGAAAATGTCTTTGCTGAAAGTTTTCTTGCTCTGGACAATTATTCTTAGTCTTGGGTAAGAAGAATAAAACCTCTTAAGTGCACTAAGGGAATTCTCAGCTGCTTCACTGGAGTTAATGGCTCATCTATCAAAGATGTGGATAAACCCTCTTCCATGGGAGGCAAGGATCTGGTCCACAGGATTTGTTAGCAGAGAGATGCTGTGGATCACACAGGATCTAAATATTTTTGGTCCAAATTCAACAAGTTAAAAAAAAAATTCAAATAGCTGGTAACAAACAGCTTCTTACATATCATTTCTTCTTTATTTTTTAAAGCGGGAAAATTTTCTGACAAAGGCTCAGATCGGGTAAACACTGACCTGAGAAGTGCATTAAAATTTAAACCAAAGTAACACTGAGCCTTATTTGAGTTTGTTTGCTTTCCGAGACATAATCATTAAAAATGAGAAGTGCCTTTTCCATGATTGATGTTTACACTCCAGTAACACTTGGAGAGGCTCAGAAGGATTCCCAGCCTCATTGTGCTGGTGTTCTGAGCACATGTAACAAAAAGTTCCTCCTCTAATGAGTTTATACTCCTGGTTAATGAGAAGCAGCTGAAATGAGTAAAGGAAGTTTAATTACTTACACATTTCATGTGAGCACAAGATTGGGAATCGGGAATTTGTGCCTCAGTCCTGACTCTGGAATGAAGTCTTTCTCTGTGGAACTGTAAAGTGAGGATAATATTTCCTTATCCTGCTCCCTGTCTAGTTGGATTAATTATCAAGACTCTGTAAAGTGCTCTGAAGAGGAAGAGTGTAAGATTATCAACAAACGTTCAAAATTAACCTCTGGTCCCTTTCCTGCTCCTAAAAGTGTTGTGGCCTCTCAGCCCCCTCTGCGTGAACTTATCTGCATCTTCCACAACTTGTTCTTCAAAGGATTCCAACCTGCCTCACACAAAAAATGTGTCAGCACTTCCAGACCCTCTGAAGGGAAGGGAATTGCATGTGGTCACTTGGAAATGCTGGGGCAGAGCAGAGAGTTGGTCCTCAGCCATCTGAAACCTAGGCTGGCATTTGGCACGTGCTCCAAGCCCGCTTTAAATTCTATGGAAATGGCTCTACTTGGAGACTTCAGGAGATTCCCAAGGGGTTGGAATGAGATAATCTTTAAGGTCCCTTCCAACCCAAACCATTTGGGATTGGTTCTGTGATTCACCATGAATTTATCAACTTGGGGAAAGCCTCGTTTCTTCTTGCCATCTATTTATCTCTTCCGTGCATTTCCCCTGATACTCTATGGAAATCCCCAAAGAAATAAAGGAAAATAAAGAGTCTGGGGGAGGAAACTCTGCTCAGCTGCTGTATCAGGAAGTTTTAGAAGAGCTAAAAGAGAAGAGCTGTTTGTTTTACAGACTGCCAGCTGCCAATTAAAATGGATTGTATCCAGTTTGTCAAAGGCTCTGTGCTCTTCTCTCCAGCTACAAAACACCCTCCAGACAACCCTTCAGACCTCTGAATTTGGGGCTTTGTGATCCTGAGAACTGCTAAGTGCTTGCAGTGTTCCCTGAAGCTGGTGGGAACTCCAGGTGCTTGGCACAGAGCTGGGTAGAGCTCTGTGTTTGCAAAATAAAAATAACTGCACGATTCTTCCACTCCATAATCTGGGATAAAGCCCTGAATTCCATTCCCTGCCACTGAGAATAATGCCCCATAATGAGTATTTGTGGAATAATGTGTTTACAAGTTGTGACCAAGCTTATCCCCCTGTGTGCTGAGATTTGGAACACGAGCCCAGCCTAAGTCAGTGCTGAACAAGACATGAGTGAGACCAGGAGTGCAGTTTGAATAAATCCTGCAGTTCCTTTAACAGACAAGCCTGTACATCCCCTTGGAAAAACACAGGGGCAGGTTCAGCCTCCTTTCATCCACAAATAGCATCAGTGACCACAGCCCTGAGGTAAGGCCAGGAGTTGGGAATTCTATTTTGATTCCAAGAGAGAGAATCACGGCAGAAAATGTTTCTCTGTGTAATTAAACGTGACTGGCACTTGTTCAGAGCCACTGCAAACCCAGGGCAGCTCATCCTGCTGCCAGCACAGGGCCTGGCACAGAGCAGGACCTGAGGAGACAAAAAGCCCAGAGATGGTTTTGTGTCCTCCTGCCCTCTCCAGGATGAGAAATAGAATTCGGCTCATGGACATTTTACATTATTGTCTTCAAGTTTAATGTGAACACCCTGCTAATGTGAATGGAGGAGTATTCAGGACCTCTACTGGCAGCAAGTTCATGCATGGAATCCTGGAAACTCTGTTCCTTTTCCTTGTATTAACCTTTCCCTTAAGCAACAGCAACGAATGTTCCCATCTGTCAAACTCAGGCAGGAGTGTATTGAGGAATAAGCCTAAACTCATTTTAATCACTTCCAGGATATGCCGAGGAATATAAAGGATTAAATATCTCACATTATCCTGGGGCCTTTTCAAACTGCAGTCACAGAAACAGCACTGCAAGATCTCTTTGCTTGGTAAAGCCCTGGTTCTTCGATTCCTTCCACAGCTGCAAAAAGCACAAACGTGGGAGTCCCTGAGAACCATCAGAGTGGCTCTCAGGTTTACATGGAAGGTTCTCCACGGCTTTTTGGTGACCCTGTTGCACTCAGCACAGGTGAATTTCCTGGTTCTGAGCATTTCTGCAGCAATTTGGCTGGAAAACCTCTTAAAGCAGCTAAAGGTTATGAAAGCAGCTTTACTGTGTGGCTCTTGGACCTGCTCTGGTGGTGTGAGCAGAACTGGGGAGAGGAGCCATGAGGATGGGAAGTACAACCTGCCCTAAGAGTGCCTGGGCACTTCCATAGCATTCCTGACACTGGGAACACAGAGAGCAAATTCCTCCTGTGTGGAGGGAGGTGTTTATAACACACACACCTAAGGCCTAGACCCTCTGCTTGCCTTTTAAGGCAAATCCTTGGGTGAGATCCGTGCCATCCTGAGCCTCGGCTCTGGGATTTGTGCCCGGAGCCAGGGACAGCAGGAAGCAGCTTCTCCACCAAAGTGCTGTGCCAGCAAATCCCCCCATTTGCTTTCCCTGGCACCATGTGGGAAGATGAAGAGGAGGCCAGAAACACAGGCTCTGTGCCAGCTGCCAGCCACCCATGCTGGAAAAGCATTTCCTTGGGATCCTCCATCTATTCCAAATGCTGTGTGCTGGGCTGGTGGCACAAACAGGAATCTTGGCCTTCTGTCTCCATGTTCTAAGTTTAACTCCATCTCTAATTGCCTTAGTTTATTTTTAAGCCTTTCTTGAGTCGAGGCAGTGGGTTCATTAAGTACAAGAGATTTTAATCTTGTTTCAGGAACTCATTAAATGCCTGGCAGGAAAAAAAAAAAGGAGGAATTCAGGGGCCATCTGGTGGCTGTTGGGCACAGCACTGCTGGCCATAACCTTGGCATCAGCCCAGCAGAGAGAGCACCTGCAGCCAAGCAAAACCCAAACTCAGCTCTGGTGTCTGAAAAAAATTAGTGTAGGAAATATTGGGTGATTTTTACAATTAATGGGGGGGGGGGGCGGGTTAAAAGCTATATTAAAATAATAGTAAGGGCTAAATGCTGTTATAATTACATTCACACAGATACAGTTGCTTTGGTCCAATGTCAATGAAAACATTTGGTCACAGGTGATTTGTAGCACCAGGGTCACCTTTGGAGTAATACAGATAGAGAAAATTTCAACTACTGTGTCACAAAATCATTATAATCAGAAAAAGATTTTGCAGGTTTCCTCAGCTTTTCCAAACAGATGTACTGCACCACATTTTGAGGGATAAATTCACATTTCTCTAAGGAAGTGGCACAAAACCTATTCCTTCATGAGTGGTTGATCAGGCCTTTGTTCATTCTTTAAGTGGAGACATTAATTTGACTTTCTTACAGTCCTTTTCCTTTATGCATTTTCCACCCAGCAATAAAAGTGGTGTATTTTTAAATAGTGCTGAGGCCATCACCTCAGTGCAGTCATGAGAGCAGCTCCAGTGGAGCTGGGGAGGTGCCCAAATGCCCTGCTCCAGCAGGTGAAGTGCTGGGTCGGGATTCCAGGATCCACAACGTCCTTGAACAACCCAGAGATGGAAGAAAAGGGCAATTTCCAATGCTGATGTCAGCACCATTGCCTTAAAAAGATCAAAACACCCATGGAACAGCAATGGCAATCACAGGCACCTATTTAAGGAAGACAGATAAAGAATCAAAAGCATTTCACTAACAGTTTACAGATCAAGACACCTCCTACTTAAAAATAACTTCTGGGGCCAGTAACTGAACTAAAAATACTTGTACAAGTTTTGGAAATCAATCCCTACTTTCAGGCAGAGCATGCTAATGCAGGGTAACTGTCCCAGCAGCAGAATGTACAGTACTTCAGCACCACTCTGGATGGTAGATATGGATTTTGTCAGGGATTTTCCCTGGAAGAAATATCAGATCCAAGAGAGAACAAGGCCATCAAAGGGTGAGGAAGGATTTGACCATAATATATTGGCAATTTTGTGGCAATGCAAGTAGAACATCTTGTGGTTGAGAATTCTCCCTGACACCAGCGAGCTGAGGCAAAGGCATGCTAACATAACCTGCTGATTTTGACAAAAAGGTGATGGAGCCTGTGTTTACAAGATGGAGAGGAAAGTACCCACATCATCTATTTGTTAAGGTAGAATGACTCTGTTGTGCCTGGATGTTGTTGTTTTGTAAGGCAGCTGTAAGGCTAAGCTGCAATGAGATGAGGATCATGGTAATGTAATTACTGATACAAGGTTAGCCCAAGTGATTGTGAATGCCAAGAAAAATGAGATGCCACAGTATGAGTCAACACATTC
The DNA here is from genome assembly GCA_013401135.1 of Cettia cetti. Taxonomy (NCBI): domain Eukaryota; kingdom Metazoa; phylum Chordata; class Aves; order Passeriformes; family Sylviidae; genus Cettia; species Cettia cetti. The sequence goes on from VZUI01076308.1 coordinate 25,497, forward strand.
ATTTCTCAACCACTCTGGCTGGGTAAGGGAGATAAAACTGTGTTTATAAGGGGCTGGTTACAAGGTGGCTCCTAATAGCTCTCCAACAACATTATCTTGTTCTGCCATATCATGATAAAGCAATAAATGGAGAATCAAGCTGAAGCCCTGCTGAAAGCACCTACTTTGTCCCAATAATAAAAGAGATGAGTGCAAGCTAAATTGTAGTTGTTCTGTGTTAAATGAATTTCAGGGCTGGATGGACCATGCAGGGGTTTGGCTGCAGTGTTCAGAGCAGGTCTGACACAAGCTCAGGTGTTTCACTTCACATGGGGCTGCTGGGAAAGGAGCTCTGTGAAGCTGCTTTATCAGCAGAGACATTTCCCTTGGTCCTGGACAAGCTGCAGAGCAGTTCTACCTCTGCCTGGCCTCCCCTCCCTCACCTGCACTGACTGCTCTGACTTTGTGGCTCCAGGTCAGCCCTGTTCCACCACTCCAGACCCCCTGGGTGATCACTGGGCTGCCCCTGAGTCCTGTCCCTACTTGGCTTTCTGCCCTTCACCTTGGACCTTCCTCATTCCCACACATCTGCCAACTGGCCACCCTCACTGGAGCTGCTCTGCTGCTCCTTTGGGATCGTGGCACTGGTCCCACCCTCCCTTGCTGGTGAGGACTGCCCTGCCTGCCTTGCTCTCACCAGCAGATCCTTCTTTGTCTTCCTCAAAAGCTTCCCACTGCCAGGGGGCAGGGTTAGATGGGATTTTGGGGAGAAAATGTTCCCTGTGAGGGTGGGGAGGCCCTGGCACAGGCTGCCCCTGGGTCCCTGGAGGTGTCCAAGGCCAGGTTGGGATAGTGGAAGGTGTCCCTGCCCATGGCAGGGCTGGGACAGGATGGGATTTAAGGTCCCTTTCCACCCAGACCAGTCTGGGATCCTGTGAAATCCTTAGAATAACCTGCATGTGCTGCTCCTGACATAAAACTCAGCTCTGAGCCTGGCAAAAGTTACCACCATTATCTGGATCCATTAATGGGAATGTGACAGGAAAACAACATCAGAACTAAGTTACTTATCATAATAAGCAAGATGAATGAAGTGGCAGATCAAACCCATTTCATTTCACATCCTCCATTTAACAGCTTTACATCCTGTGAGCATTCCTTCTGTCTCCCTCATCAATAACAGTGCTCAAATAATGAGACAAACCCTTCGTTGTTCCTCTAAACTACTAATTCATCCTGACCCTACAGCGAGGATCACACCACCACTCTGCTGGCTCTCACAGAACTCTAAGTGCTTCACTCAGTTCTGAAGCAGATTCCAAAAGTTAAAATGTGGTTAGGGGGCCCAATTTCAGAAGGGACCAACTCATGTCAGTCTTAAATTTCACCAGAAGTTTGGGTGGTGCAGAGAAGGAAAAAAAGCCAAAACCAAAACATAACGTTTAAAAAATCAGGTCCTCCCCTGCATTATTTTTTAAACTAAGAGGTGAGCCAGATTGCCCAAGTATTCAGACCCCTACAGACATGCACTTGACAGGCAGAATTCTTAGCAAGAACCCACTGATTTCCCAGGGAATTGGCACCTGCATGTCTTGAAAATCCACTGGATCTCAGCCCCTTCTTCAGCAGCTGAAGTGCCCCTGGAAGTGAATTCTCAGTCTCTCAAGTTACCTCTCCCCAACCCTGACTCTCAGAGTGAAGCTGAGGACAGAGTTTGACTGAACTGGGTTAAGAAAAAAGGAGACAGCACATTAAATCTGCTTTTACATTTTAGACAAGAACTCTAATGTAACCCTAATGCAGCTTTTTAAATTTCCTTTGCCAGTCTTTCCCAGCACCTCAGCTACAGTAATTGCAGAGTTTCTAAACTTTCCCTCTGATTATTATTCAATTCAATTATTTATGTACATTATAAATGGTCAGAAGAATTCTGGAAACTATGACAAGTGTTCCAGATCTGAACATCTATCACTGCCAAAACAAAGGACTTACAAAACAAATTTGCAAGTGTGCTACTCTCTCAAACTGGGGTTTGTTCTTTGAGTATATGTGTTTATATATAGATATTAGATATTTTCACTGAAACATAGCTGCCAAATTACAGGGGCTTTTAGTTTTAAATGTCAAAACAGTCAAGTTTTTCTGTCTGTGTTCATAAAACAAGAAAGAAAAGAAAGCCCTGTTCAAACTCAAAGGAAAAAAATGCTGCTATCAAAGCAGATTTCAAGTAATCTTATAAAGGACTGTTGTATTTGATAGATTATGTTGATACATTTTTTTAGTCTTTATTTTAATAATGAATATTTCTGAATAAGAACTAAGAGCAGAGTTGCCCAGACAACACGGTTATTTTGGGTTGTGCTGATTTGTTTTTACCATCGGTGCCTTGGGAGGTCAGGCAGGATCCCCTGGAGCAGGCTGGCATTTAGTTTGGGATCATGGAATGGTTTGGGTGGGAAGGACCATAAGGATCATCCCACCCCCTGTCATGGGCAGGGACACTTTCCACTAGCCCAGGCTGCTCCAACCTGGCCTTGGACACCTCCAGGGCTGGGGCAGCCACAGCTGCTGTGGACACCCTGTGCCAGGGCCTCCCCATCCTCTCAGGGAACAATTTGTCCCCCAAATCCCACCTTAGCCCTGCCCTCTGGTTAAACCCGCTGCCCTTGTGCTGTCACTCTGGAACGAGTCCCCCTCCCTCTTTCTGGGCCCTAGGAGCAGTTTGAACAGGCAGCAGGAGCCTGGGCTGGTGAAAAATGTCCCTGTCCCTGCTGCCACAACTGGAACATCATCCCTAAGGGGAATATTTACAACTCCAGTTCCAGCACAGATCCACCCTGAGCTCTGCTCCAGACGAAGCACATCACCAAGCCCATCTTCATTTTATTGGCATCAGCACAGCAAATATGGGAAATGACCAAACACAGAGTAATTCTGCATTGCCTGGTGCATTGTCAGGAAGGAGAGACAAAAGCCCACGTGGATTTCTGAGGAGCAAGGGAGTGTCTGCATCTTAACAGGGACTAACTGGAAGTGGGTGGTACCTGCCAGCAGCCAGGAGGAGAAAATCCAAAGGATCCACAACCTTTACACTCCAAAGCAGAGCTCTGGGCACTGTCCTTGTCAAAGCAGGCTGGCAGAGGGAAACTCAGCTGGGAGTTTTCAGTCCTTTACTCCTCCTCACTGATTAATCCAGTGCTAAATAAAAAGAGCTTTCAAATCTCCACAACCGCAGCAATCAATTTACAAAACAAACCTGAACGGCCCAGCCCCAAATCTAGGGCTGTGAAGCCTTTCAACTTTGGTACTGACAAAAGAACTTTGTTATTGGCATTAGCCCAAATAAATCATTATGGTGGATTCATGGTGGTTCTGCAGTTTCTCATCTCCTCTGACCTTCTTGCCTGGCCTTGTGTTCAGCAAAATCAGTGCATGGATGAGGCAGGACTGCTTGTCATAGAATCATGGAATGGGTTGGGTTGGGAGTGATCCTAAAGCTCCTCTCATTCCAACCCCCCTGCTAAGGGCAGGGACAGAGATAAATCTTCTGAAGAGTAACAGCAGCCCTGCCGTCCAAGCCATAGTTTGGCTAAAATCAGGATCTTTTCATACCCCCTTAATCAGGAGTAAAACCTATTATTAAACCCACAATCCTCAAAACCAATCCACAAAAGTAAACTATAAAGCTGCTGGGGGCAGACGAGAAGGCAAGACTCAGCAGAGACAGTTAAAATATTTCACTGTTTTAGGAAAAGTTACAAAAAATCATGTGAGAGACTCTGGCTGCTGTGAAGTAGTTGACACTGAGGCCACTGATTGCAGCAAGCCCTGACAGGTCAGAACTGGAGGGCGGCTGCTTGGGCAGCTCTCCCTGCACAGGAAAGTGGGGAATTCTTTTCCCTTAGTGCGAGAGAAGAGCTGTAGGGCAGCTCCTCTCCTCAGCTAATGGTGCTCCATAACAAACAGATTTGAAACAATGCAATCAAAATGACATTTTGCTCCCAGTTGCCCGTGGCAGGGAGCCCCTTGCAGGCCCAGCCTGCCCTGAGCCACTGACCATGTGGAACAGGAGAGGGGTGTTCTCTGCCGTGGGCTGCTTCCCACACACCGAGCGCTGAGGCTGCCACTGCTCCAGCTGCTCCTGCAATCTGCATCTCCTCTGCCTCTCCTTCATCTCCTCTTCCTTTTGGGAGAGCTCTCTTTCACTTCTTTCTCTCCTGAAAAATACACAGATTAAGCTTTTCACTTGGGAAAAAAAGCCCCTTGTTCATCTGGTTGCACTTCTTTTTTTCTCGTATTTACACCATGCACTTGAGGGGGAATCATGACAGAAAGGCTAAAATAGATTTAGAAAGCAATTCTGGTGTTTCTGGGGGGACACAAGAATTTGTCAGTGGATGAAATAATCTCTCTAAGAAGGAAAAAACCTCAAAGAAAAGTAGCAGTGATCAAACTTCTGATAAGTGGTGATGATCTATCTGGAGATGAAAACTCCTTTAAGCAGGCGTGTGTTTGTGATGTGTCACCCCCCATCTCCACAACAAGATTCCCAAGCCAAACCCATTTCCTTTCCTATCTGCTATAGGATATGACAGAGATAAAGTTCCCCTGACCCCAAGACCTCCCATTTTTCTACATCTGGATGCCCACAGAAAGATTTCATCTGCCATTTTCATGGCAAACACGAAGTTCAATTTTGTCTGAATTCTTCCAGCCCCAGGGGCCCCAGCAATAATTAGAATGGCAAGAGAGAAAACTGAAATCAGTTAAAATCACTGAGTTACCACTCAGAGACAGTAAATAATCCACATTCTTGCCTGGCCATGGGCTGCCATCTCTAACAGGTAATCAAAACAAAGTTTAGTACTCCTGATAGAAGCAATGAGCTTAATGTCAGGAATTCCAGAGGGAAAAATCCCTGCAACCAACCACCTGCCTTTCAAAGCAGGTACACAGGAGCTGAGGTGTCTAAGTGGCAGGGCAGGAATGTGTTTAACTCTGACACAGTAATAGTCTCCAGAGCAGGCAGATCCTGATTCTTTCCAGGGCTCATATGTCAAAGTCAGAATGTTAAATTTCACTCTGAAAATAGCAGGATATAACCTTTGAAAAGGCTGCATAATGGAGCTCTCCCAAACAGCTGGGCAGGTGCACAAGGCAACCACCTGATTTCACTTTGAAATGAGACCTTCTGCAGAATACACTACATTTAACTAAGCCCAGGGAGGCGGAGGCCCAAATAACTCTGCAATTTCCTCAATTGATATCACTCTTATTTCTACTTTTTAAAGCTTTCCAAGATATTCCTGTGACATTCCTCATGGGTGTACAAGATCTTGCACTTTTCTTGTTGGCAAAGAGTCAGAATTCCTTTGTTTGGAAGAAAAAGAAAATACAAGGGGAGACTGATACATCTTCCAGTTTGTAAAAGGTGTTTTAAACTGAGTAAAATAAGAACACAGAATAAACCATTTTCCATCTCTTCTGGGAACACAACAAAAATAAGCTTAAATTGGAGAGGGGATAATTTAAATTAGACTTAATGAAAAGCTCTACTACTCTAAGGATAATCAAACAGCAAAATGTACTACCTGGGAGTCAAGGAATCCTCACCATTGAGGATTTCAAGACTAAGTTCTATAAAGATCTGCCAGGAGATATTAGATTTTACCTCACTCTTTATTGGCACAGGGAGACTGACCCTTCCAGACCTATTTTCTTGGATGCTGTGCTTAGGAAACATCAGTGCTGTTCCTAAAGGAGATCAATACTGCGTTATCCTGCTCTTCTGTAGAATAAAAGCTAAAGGAAGATGCACAATTTCCAGTGTCAGAAGTGCCATAGCTCATCTGTTGCCAGGCCCCACTGAGGCTGCCTCTAAACCTTCCAGCAGTAGCTGCCAGGATTGTTGTTCTTTCCAGGTAACAAAACCAGACACCCTCTTGCTCCAATTCACAGCCCCAGGTAAGCAATTTTCTTTAATCCTGGACAATTAGAGAAGCCGTATCCAAACCCACTGATTACTTTTCCTGTGGGATACCTTGGCAATTCTGCTGTAATTAGAGGACACTCTGGAGCCTCTCCTGCATTTTGAATCTTCTCAGCTTCCATTTTGTTCTCTTTCACTGTGTCAGCTCTGCTGCCCACACAGCTTGAAAAGGGGGGACTTTCCTTGCCTGGTTCCAATCCCATCAGTTTCCTGGGAACCACCTCATTTGTCTCTTGCCTCACTTTACAAGATTGGTTTTGACTTTTATCAGAGGAACTTCTGTCTTTCAGCCTTTCTGGTTGCAGTTTCTCAGCTGGAACAGATGCTTTATGAAGAAGCTCCAAGGCCTCCTTACGGGCTGCTCGGAGTTGTTGCAGTAACAGGCTCTTCCCTGAGCAATTCCTCCTGCAAAGGAAATAAAAACCTGATTTCATCAAGATAAAACATTATAGGAACAAACTCAATCTCTGAGGAACTTCTCATATGATGAGAGCTCAATACAAGGACTGGGCATCTCCAGGAATAATAACTGTGGGTGACAACAGCACCAGCACTCAGGTGACACAAGCAGAGCCAGAACACAAAATTGATCTTCCTGGCAGTTTATTTACCTCTTTTGCATTCAGGCACAACACAAACCCCTACCAGAAGAGCCCTGAACAAATGTATGGTTGGCATGGAAATCAGAGCCTGTAGATTTTTGTCCCCTTTGGATACAGGGGTGGGGTTCAAATGCATGCAGAGGAAAAGTTTTTCTAATAATTATTACAATTTTTGAATGTTTGGCTTAGTTTCCTCAACGAGACCACCAAACTGTCAGCAAGCACATTACTGTGGTAGTGGAATGTCCTGTCATGACATAATCTACATGCACAGGATAATAATTCCTGTTTAATAATTTATTCCAGATAAAAATGAAACTGGATAGACCCCTCATGAATGAGATCAGAATCCTGCCTTGCCGAGACCAAGAGGATTTCTTATTTACAACCAGAACTGAGCAGTATTTGCCAGGCATTACTTGTGTGCTTGTTCTTTAGCAACATTAAGGTGAATCAGAATCCAAGCTCTTCTCTCCAGCACTGCAGATTTACACTGATGGAACTGCTGAACTTGTGTCAGTGCCAGGGAGAGCTCCCCAAGCATCCCCTTGTCCCTGTTTCTTACTAGGTTTGCATTAGATGTTCTAAACTACATTGTTTGGGCTCTGTTCCTTGTCAAATCATCTTTTCTTCCAAACCATTAAAAGAAGTGTAAGTGGCTGGCACAACAAGACACATGTTCTGCCTGTTCCCTGCCCTGCTGTGGTTTGAACTTCCAGGCTGCAGAATTCCAAATGGAACCCAGAGCATGAGTGCAGGAAGATGTTACATTTGACAGCTCTGCTTCACATTAAACAAATATCTAATAACCTGTGGATATGAATCCAGGAGTTTAGCAAGAAGAGGCTGACATCTGTGTCTGTTGAGGAATTTACACTTTAGGATTCCACCCATCACACTCTTTGCCCTTTCCCCACCAGTTAAGGAGAATTGGGAGGGTCTCTGCCCACACAATGTAGTCAGTATTCTCTTTAAATCTCTATCCATTCCAACCTATTTTATTATTTCTAAAAATAAAAGTTTGTCTGAATCAACTCCCTACAACATTTCCAAAGTTTGGTTCGGAGTCATGTCAAACACAGCTCTGGTGTCACTCCCACAAGGCTGGAGAAACACTCACATTTTCCAGCCCCAGAGCACCTCTGGCTGTGTTTTGAGCTGTCCCAAGCAGCTGGACAGGTGCAAATATTGCCTCAAGGATCAACAACTCTCTAGCTTTGGTAGCTTTACCATGCAACAGGAAAAGAGTGACCTCCTGGGGCCACACTGGAGCACTTTCATTACTGGGCTTTTATATTTTTTTGCTGTGAGGACCAGGAATGGAAATATTTAAGTACACAAGCTTTCACTCTGATCACTATTAGGGCAATTATTTTAGTTCCAGAAAAAATGAACATAATATCATTTGCAGCACAGTCCTGGTAAGGAATCTTACATTCTTCTTTCTGCTTCATCCTTAATTGTCACAGTCTCTTCTTCTTCAGAGGAGGAAGAGGAGGAGCAGACACTTGCACTGTAAAACAATCAGATCATATTAATTAACCCTGTTCCAGATGAGTGTTGGCTCTTGGTCATTTCTAAGATGCAAATTTAGAAAATAAGGAAAAAGGGAGATATACTTCCAGAGAAGATCTCCAGGTGTTATGGAGGTGTTCTTTGCACTATTACTCTAGCAAAAAGAAAATTCAAATATTCAGGCAGCTAGACCAAAATGTTAACCTGTTTATTATCTAGTAGCTGTTTATTAACTACAAGGTTTCTTCTTATGACAGAAATGTGAAAGAACATTTTTAAAGTTACATTTCACAAGTACGAGATTGAGAAAAGTTTAAGTTTCTCACTTTTTATTACTTATTTCTCACTCCCAATAAAGCCAGGATTTACCTTTGCTCCTCTTCAGGGACTGTCACTGACTTTTGTGGCTCAGCATCTCTCAAATCTATGGACACAGTTGCAGGTTTTGGCAGGCCCTGGAAACTCATCCTGCCCATCCTCAGAGAATTTGGTGGGGATGACAGCAAGGCAACATCCCTACACATAGAAAACACCATCTCAGCATATCCTCTGCCTTATCCACCCAAGGAATCCTGCAGGGAGTGGATTAGGATCAAAACTGGACTGAGAAAGGAGCTTTGTGCTGGGCTACCACAGAGATTCCAACTCTGCTGCTGCCTGCTATCAAAATTCAAGCATTCAGCTTCCCCCAGGAACACAGATCACAGGCAGGAGGAAGAGGGATATTTAGTTCTCAAAATCTGACACCACCAAATTGTTCTGGAGAACAAAGGCAGGCACCAGAGAGATCACAACTTTTAACATCTCAGTTTAAGAACAAGTTCCCCTTTCCTCTCTGCCTCTTCTGGAAATTCCATTTTATCTTCCCAGGCATGCAAAGTGCAAATCATCTTAGTGGCTCTCCCTGCTCTGGCAATGAGGATATTTCCCACTTTCCCCTCCACTTTTTCACTCATTATTTACTCTGTGCTGCCACCATTGATGTTGTTCCCTCTGAACATCCTGAAAATGCTCTTCCTTCACATAGAAACATCCAAGAAGCACTGATACCCACAGAAAATCATCCTGTGTATTTTTGCTCAACTGAGGCACCAGCAAGAGAAATTGGTACCCTTGAGGACAAAAAAGGGTGAGCAGAATAATTGGCTTAGCCTCATTTTCCTGGCTTTCCCATTGATCCCAAGTGTCTGGTAAGGTTTACACCAAGGTTGATGGAGAATGCCAAGGTGTTTATCATCAAATGGAAATGAATGTCTGACTATTCCAATTCCAGTATCAGCTTTCTGCAAGGCTACAGAGCAAAACCCCTATGGAAAATCAGGAGTTCCCCAGTATCCATCCTGGCAGCCAGGATTAGCTGGGATATGTGACAGAAAAGGACCTACTTATTGTCCTGCTGTCCCTGGAAGGAGCAGAGCTTGGCTGATGGCCTCCCACAGGGAGGGGACACTGCCCTGGCCTGCCTGGCACACAGCTCTCCCAGCCTTCCCAGGAGCTCATCTTCAGACTGCCTCCTAAAGGTCTCTGTGGAACAGCAACAAAATAACAATCAGCTGTGGTCTTCTGCCATGGAATCACCCAATATTCCCCATGTTCACATTTCTCCTTTTCCTACAGCCTGCCAGCAGGGGAAGGATAAAGATAATATTGTAACTGGTTTGTCTGGCCCACGGCAGGCTGTGAAGCACTGGCTTCAGGGTAAGAAACTTTGATGAAATCTTGAAGGAAGATAATTAAATATGTTTTAGAAGCATTTAAAAAAACCCCACTATGATTTCTGCATTCAAAATTATGCTGCAGGGAATGACTTAAATACAGGAACCTGAGTTTTATTTATTTTTATGCAGTTTCAACTAGTGACATTACCATAATCTGCTGGGAAGAAAGGAATTCCTGCATGAGTTTTATCTCCCTGCTGCTCCAGCTCCACAAGATTCTTGTCTACATCCCATTTCTCAATATTCTGAAAGAAGACAAGAGAAATGTGATGGAAAGTTTACTCCCAAAAGACCACCCCTAATTTCAGTGCCAGCTTGCTTTCAGCAATTCCAGAGGAAGTGCTGTAAGGAAAGGAATGCATTTATTACATCCCTTCAGACATTGCATCCCTCCATTGCTTCAGCTACCTCTGCTGAGGCTTTTTCTCTGAGAATCATGAACCCTTTTGATAAGACTCCAGAAAATCACTGGAGACAGTGGAACAGATTAAAAAGTGGCCTGATACAAGGCCAAGCATGTGATCCTGAATAATGTGAGAACCTCTCACTGCCACCCACAGGAGAAGGACTTTTGGCTCTTCAGTTCTTTGAGATGAGCCTTTTCCTCCCCCTCCAACTTCTGAGCAGGGTAAATTCCCATTGCTCTGGGTACAGTCAGTATCAGATGACATCTCATCCCACCCTGAAGAGAGGATCATCCATTTCCTTCCTCTGAATCCCTGGCTGAGGGCACACTCACCTGGCTCAGGTACAAGAAGCTGCCACGAAAGTCCACATGCATTGAAACCACTCATTGCTTTCCCCTCTGAATATTATTTGAAATTGAAGTTTTAATGAAAAGAATCCACACCCATGTGAAATATCATCACCAGAAATTAGAAGTGCTTACGAGTTTTGTTGAAAGGAAGGGGGCTGTGAGTCATGACAATGACGCCACTGCCACAAACAAGCGTTTAGCAAACCACTCATCCTTTAAAAAAGCAGAAGCACCCTCCAAACCCAGCAGTTTCACCTTGTAAAACCTCCAGTATCTGCCCCTCTTGTTGAAGAGAAGGTTCTCCCTCCTTCCTGAGCAATAAATCTTCAGGAATATCTGAACCTTGATTAGATCTATTAGAACACTGCAACATTGGTTTAAGTTGTAGAAGGTCCAGAAGAAATAGAGGTGAAGGTTTGCGCGATTTCATTTCTAATAAAGAAAGGAACTTAAGGAAAAAAAAAATTCAAGTGAACTGATAGGAATCAAGAAGAAACTGTATTAAGTTTAGCAACTTGACACAAGCTGAGGTGCCTGGCTGAGCTGGGGAGCTGGGGAGCAACAACCCCCATCCAAATGAAAGTGAGAACACACCGAGCCTGGTCTCAGAACTCACCCCAAAGCACCAGACTTCAGCTCATTGAAGTCACTGATATCAAACAGGTTCTGAAAGGCAAATAGTGCCTCCTGAATTAGCAGAGACTGAATTCTATGAGGTGAGCTGGGAATTACATCCAGAGCCACTTGAAAAAGATGTCCTTCAATGATGCAGCACAATTTAACTCACAGGCCAGCAGCTGAGTGATTTGCCTAGACTGGAACAGCTCTAACATCAAAAAGTTCACTTCTGTGAATACATGAAAGGGGAAGGGAAACATCTGTACTCTGACCTGTGGAAGGCTTTGAACAGAAAGATCAGGACCTCTTCTGTGCTGATTAAGTCTTAATGAACTTAAAAATCAATACAGGCAGATCTGTAACTCAGTGCTGAAGAGAGCCACCCCCTCACTCTGGGCCACATCCCAGTTAACACTGAGCTGCTCATCCCACCTGCCTTAGGTGGGTGAGATTTAGAACTTCAGAAGAACCCTAAACACCTCTTCACATCCAGCACCCCATTGGAAGGCCAGAAAGCTCTCTGTTTTAATGCAAAGTCTGCCTGGGACCTGAAAACCTCCTTGCCTTCCCAGGGACAGATGCTGTGGTTGGCTTCCCTGAATACTTCATGGACCTTGCTGCTGATCCATGGCTTTTGCCATGCTTTGGACTTGCACTGACAGCTGGGGGGCAGCTTTTGGTGCTTGTGTAACACACAACCCCTGTGGTGTGTCAGAACTGGGCACTTCAGCTCCTTGCTGCAGTGGGACTGTGCAGGCACTGCACTGTGCACCCCCAAAGCTTCATTTTAGGGCCACTTGCCTGCAATGACAAATGGGTCACTGAGGAGGTTTCTTCTTTTGCAAGTCTTCCTAGACCATTGTTGATGCCATGGGAGGGGGGTTTGACATCCTGCTTTGGGGATGGCTCCACAATGATCTTGGAGAGTATCTTTGTCTCTATCAGCTTTTTTCTCTCCTTTTTACTGCACAGCTCTTCCACAGACACTGCTGTGTTAAGCCAGGAGCTCCCTCTTTCCTTGGCCTGTGTCCTGCCCATTTCTTTCTCCTCAAGGTGATCTGTGGACTCTGAGGGAGACTCTTCAAGAACAGCTCTCTTTTGGCTTGGCATTTCTTCAGTCTGGCTGGCAGGTTCAGGAGCCTCATCTTTAATCATTTGAACATCTTCTTCTGCAATGATTTGGGCACCATCTGTCTTTTCCTGAAAGTCAAAACTTTCCAGGTCTCCGTTCCAGATCTCCCATGGAAGTTTTTCTGTCTCCTGGATTTGCTACAGGTAGAGAAAGCACAAACATACAGAAAGTCAACCTCCCTGAGCTTTGGAAGTGGATAATAAATTAAAACAGAGTGACTGGATGGCAACAGCTCCAACTCAGACACCATATGGAAACAACCCACACCATATCCCTCATGGAAAACAGTGAGACTGTTTACTTTCCAGAAACTTTAATTTCAGGAACTGCTAAACATCCTTTAAATTACTTTTTCTTACACGTGCTCATTATTCCAACCCAAACCATTCTGTGATTCCATGGATTTATCTTCATCACTAAAGGAACAATGTGAAAATTTTATCCCAGAAAACCCAATTCAAAGAGTAAACTTCATACTTTTCCTCCTTTCTGCACTGCCCTAATTCATTTTTTAGACACATGAAATGATTGCACAGTGTTAATTAGTGCACAGGAAAAAAAAACCAAAACAGTAAAGGGACAATAAAAACTGCCAGGAGATGGAACAAAAGAGGTCCAAAATCTCAAGAACAGAGAAAACTTTAAAGGGCCACTGCAAAAAGAGGAAAAAAGTTCTATTTTCTAGTGGGAGAAAATACTGAGGACTAAGCTTTTCCTGTTCAGACAAATAGGTCAGACACCAGCAGCTGCCCACACTGGGGACAGCCAGAAGAGAGGGGTGGCAGTACAGCCCACACACAACAATCCCAACCTGCTCCTGAGAGTCTTCCTGGGAAAACATCATCAGTTCTTCCGACAGGTCTGGAATTAAGTTTGGCAAGTCCCTCTGGAAGATGAAAAGCTCCCCATCACTCTCACAATCAGACTGCAAACAGGAAAAAAAAAAAAAAAAAAGAGAGAGAAATTAAACAGGAGATTGCAATACTCATTGATAGTGGAATATCTGGTTTGCAGTGACAACTCCCACGTTGGCACCTCCTGAAGTGCAGAGACAAGAAGTTTCCTTGCAGTCACACCTTTACTGGACAGTCTGGTAGCCCAAGAGTCACCAACCCCACATTTCAGCAAGCTACAAATGCAACAAACATGTAAAACATCGAATTGCTATGGAGGTTGATGACAAACATCCAGCTGAGAAAAGCAACAGAAACTGTGGGAAGTTCTTAACTCCCAAGTGATTCTCTTCATCAGAGAGGCAAGAGCAGAGCTCCTTACTATTTACAAGGGCCTGGAGTGCCAGGACAAGGGGGAATGGCTTCCCACTGCCAGAGGGCAGGGTTAGATGGGATATTGGGAAGAAATTGTCCCCTGGGAGGGAGGTGAGACCCTGGCACAGGGTGCCCAGAGAAGCTGTGGCTGCCCCTGGATCCCTGGCAGTGTCCAAGGCCAGGTTGGACGGGGCTCAGAGCACCCTGGGACAGTGGAAGGTGTCCCTGGACATGGTAGGGAGTGGAACTGGGTGGGCTTTAAGGCTCCTCCAACCCCAACCAGTCTGGGATTCTCAGGGACTGCAAAGGCAAGGCCTCACCAGGCAAAGCCCAGTCCCACAGCTCCCAAGAGGAACAAGCAGGACAGGCCAGGGGGAGCAACCAGGCTGAGGCACAACTCCAGATCCTTGGGCAATATTGGAGTGATGAGGCTGGGCAGAGATCAAGACTGAAAGTCTTGAAAGTCTGCCTCAGGCAGGACCATAAGTAGAAACCAAAACTCCCCTAGCATAGCTCTGAGAGGGAGGGGCCAGAACTGGGCTTAAATAGAGCTGCTGGGAGCCTCAGGTGAGGCCAGGCAGGGCCATGAAGGCTCTTCAGGACCCTGACTCCTACTCAGAATGCAAACAGCATCTGTGTTTGGTTGGGCAGCATTTAGATAGCTCTGAAAATCCCTTTTTGAAACATCAGGTATGCATTGGAGATGAATCCTTATGCATGGACACCAAAGGGAGATTAAGAACCTCCTCAGCAGTCAGGACACAGCTCTCCTGCTTGTCCCTTTGTTTTGCAAGTGTGCATTTTTGGGAATTCACACTGCGGAGAATCCTCTCTGGTGTCATTAACTTAACACGAAGCCAACTGCAACAGAACACCTTTCTTCTTAATAAATTGTGTAACAGGGTAATGAAAGGACTTCAGGGCATAAAACACATTTGTGAGTGCCATTTTTGGAGGTGGGAGCAGAGCACGCTCAGGTAACAGCTCTCTGATGCACAAATGGATCTTTCCACACGTGGAAACTCCTTGGACAAAGGTGCAGCCCCGGAACTGCAGCCTCAGCAGGACAGGGATTACACAACCAGATCTTTTGAATGCAAATGAAGTGCCAGACAGATTGCCTCATTCCTTCTGCAGGAAATCTTTCCCACGTGGGATAGAAACAGAGAATTTGGAGATTGTAAAGAGTGAAAAAAATGTTCAGCACGATTTGGGGTTATACAATGGTGTTTGACACCAAAATATTGAGCTGCTCCTCTTGTTTAGACTGGTTGTAACTTACTCAACATGAAAGCCTACAAATAATTTCAGTGTTGGGCCTTCATCTGTACTACAGAGACATGTGTTAACACACAAGAGTTGTTCTGAATAATTAAAACACCATAGGTAGAGGGAACTGAGAACAGTGAGCTGCAGAACCCAAGTCATGGAATCCCCATCAACACTTCATCCACCAGATCACACTGCTTCGGATCATTGATTAATAATAAATAATGAACACCCACTGGAGGCATTTCTGGCTCTTTCACATCTTCACTCTCCCCCTGCACCATTAATGGCTACACTAAGTTGGGATAAAATGTATCCTTCATGTGTTCAAAACATTTTTCAAGTTCATACACATTTGAAAATTAACAAAATGCTCTGATTTGGACAAAATGCCACTAATAATCAAATCTTGAGACATATTATCCCCTCAGAAAAGTCAATGCCAGAGCATCTTGGAGTAGAGAAGAGCACCAGAGCAATGCTGTCCTGTGAACAGAGATGTTCAGCAGCCAAGAACAGCCTGGCCCAGACCCAGCCAGTGAAAAACCTGTACCAAGCAAAAATGCTGTGCAACACCTCTCAGTCTCACACTTCAGATGAAAAGGTTTCTGCAATTATGCTTCCTTGGCAGGTAAAAAGCACAAAAAAGCAACACGCCTTGTGGAGATGACATGTGACACCAGCCTCAAATACATAATAATCCATAATATCATGGAATACCAGAATGGTTTGGGTTGGGAAGGGACCTCAAAGCCCATCTCATCCCACCCCCTGCCATGGCAGGGACACCTTCCACCATCCCAGGCTGCTCCAAGCCCCATCCAGCCTGGCCTTGGACACTGCCAGGGATCCAGGGGCAGCCACAGCTGCTCTGGGCACCCTGTGCCAGGGCCTGCCCACCCTCACAGGGAAGGATTCTCCCCAAATATCCCATCTAATCCTGTCCTCTGGGAGTGGGAAGCCATTCTCTGTGTCCTGTCCCTCCCTCCCTTGCCCCAAGTCCCTCTGCAGCTCTCCTGGAGCCTCTTCAGGCACTGGAAGGCCACAATGAGATCACCCCAAAGCTTCTCTTTTCCAGGCTGAACAATCCCAATTGTCTCAGCTTGGCTCCCAGCAGAGCTGCTCCATCCTTCTGATCATCCTGGTGCCTCCTCTGGACTGGCTCCAGCAGCTCCAAGTCTGTGCTGGGCCCCAGGGCTGGAGGCAGCCCTGCAGGTGGGGTGTCACTGGGCTGAGCAGAGGGGCAGAATCCAGAGAACACAGGGAGAGAAGGCAGCAAAAACTCTGACAATTAAGGACAATCTGGAAGGCTGTGGATTAACACACAGTGTTCCATAGTCAGGATAGGCAGCCCACCCAGGATACCACACCAGCCACTCAAAATGCTTGATAAGGTCTCTTATCTTGCATTTGAGAGGTTGGGGTTTTTTTGGTTGGGTTGTTTGGTTGGTTGGTTGGTTGGTTGGTTTTTTGTTTGTTTCCATGATCCAGAGGGAAGAAAGGCAGATTTTCAGTGCTTACTGTGGAGGAGTCGGAGTCCAGGGATGGGAGCTGGTCTTTCACTGCAGCAAGGATGGCTCCCCACTGGAATGTCCTGTCCCTCTGCACAGGAGCTGCAGGAGGCTCAGCTGCATGTTCTGCACCCTCCCTTTGTGCTTCTGAGGCCATTGGGACAGCTTCCCTTCAAGCAAAGGAAAGATGAGCTTAAGGACAGCTCTCCAAATGTGAGATAACATCAGCCCAAAACAAGGACAAAGTGTGTGTGGTCAGGACACAGGCATTCCCAGCACTCCCAGCAGGGAATGTTAAAATCTGCATTTTTGGAGCTATTCCTTCCCACTAAGTTCAGAAAGGGCTGAGAGCTTTCTGCCCTACTCACCACACACACCCCAGGGGCAGTTTTGCCCCTCATTTATAAAGTTTCTTTGGAGATTCTTAGCCAGAGTGCTGTAAATGTGTCTCCTCCAAGCACGTTCCCATGTTCTGCCTGCAGGGAGGGGACAGCAACACAGCAAAGGCAGGCTGACACATCTGCTCTCAGCTGGATTGACTCCTCTTCCCAACTTCCCTCACATTCTCCTCACTACTCAAAGAATAGCTAAAATGATCACAAAGTCATAGAATCTCATCATGGTTTAGGTTGGAATGGAGCTTAAAGACTATCTCATTCTACCCACCTGCCATGGGCAAGGAACCTTCCATGTAATTCATGTTTACTTTTGTTTTCACTGGATTTTTATACCAAAAATAGTTAAGAATAGGCACATTCGTGGATTTTGACCTCTCAAAGTGTTTTTAAGGAGGATTCTTTCCTCCTGTTCCTTGATGTCCATGAGAAGTTGAGACAACACAGTAGGAACTGCAGCTGAACTAAGAGGTCAGATGATTCAACCTCACAGAAAAACTTTACATTTTATGCTACAATTGCATGGTTTTCTGGGCAGTCAAACATGACAGCAAATGATTTCTGGTTCAGAGGTTTCACAGAATCCCCAGGGTTGGAAGAGACCCACAACAACCATTGGAGGCTGGTGACTGTGTGTTGTTCAGGACTGAAATAACTGTTCAAGGTATCACACTCTCACTGTTATCTGCATTGGCCAGGAACACTCCTCAAAACGTGAAGTTAAACTCAACTTACTCCCTGGGAAGTTCATAACTTGCAAATTGCCTCTGTAGACACTTTATAGGCCACATCTATGGTGGTTTTGTTGGTGTGACACAACCCCTGGATATCACTTAGATAAAAAAAGAAGGAAATCCTCATGGTGGAGCACTGCGCTCTGACAATGAGCAGAGATTGACAAGGGTCAGAGGAGCCCCATGACAATAAAACAAACTGCCTAGTATGGCTCCTTGTGCCAAATTCTGAGAGAAATATCCCAAGGTTATGGATGGACACTGGAGCTGACTTGTCAGTCAGCTAGTGCAGCATCCTCTGTGGGAGCAAACAGTGCTCTGTGGCCAAAACAAACACCTGTTAGCAGTAGCACAACAAGCACTTTCTGTAGAGCTTGGGCATGGAGGAGGTGGTAGGTCGAAGGTTGACTTGATGATCTTGGAGGTCTTTTCAAGCCTTAACGACTCCATGACTCTGATGAGACTTGAAACCCTGAGCTTCTCCGTATCACCAGAACGGACGTTTGGTGGGAAGGAGAAGCGGTGAAGACATCGCAATGGTGGGAGACAGAGGTTGGCTTCGGGGCTGTTCCACCGCAGCCGCGGTCCCAGCACGGGGACAGGGACGGGGCTGGCCTGAAGGACCCCCCTCACAGTCCCGCAATGGCGGCCGCGCGGCGCACGCGCACCGTCCCCATGGCAACGCGGCACCCGCGCCCCCGGCCCCGCCCCGCTCCCCTGCCCTCACTCACGGCGCTCACCGCCCCGCTCAGCGCCGGGCCGGGCCGGACAAAGGGCACAGCGAACCGGCGGCACCGGGACGGGCGCAGGGCCGGGGACAGCGCTGAGGGGCCGCGTCCTCGGGGGCTGCTCGCTACAACCGCCCGCCGCCAGCCCCAACCCCATTGGCTGCCCTTCGCCCCGCCCCTCACACGGACTCCTCCCATTGGCCCTGCGCCGCGGGGGCTGTTGGGTGTTGTAGTCCGCCGCCCGGGAGGGCGGGGGCGCTCCCGGCATGCCTTGGGCGGACGGGACTAGTTCCGGCGGCTGCGCTCACCGGGACGCAGGTGAAGGAGCGGCGGGGCCGGGACGGCACGGCGGCACCGGGACGCACAGCGGGGAGAAGCGGTAGTGGCGGCACTCGCCTCTGAGGCTGGCCCCGGGCACTCCTCGTCCTCGGTGAGCCCGTGGCCGCAGCGGTTCCTACCCGCTCGCTGAAGTCTGCGATGCTGGGGCCGCGTTGCCGGCAGGGCCGCGAGGGAGGCAGGTGCGGGGGTAACGCCCCCGGAGCCGTTTCGCTGTCAGCCGTTCGGTAACAGCCGTGTGGCGGCCGCTCTGGCGGCTCCAGCCGCTGCGTCCGCCTCAGGAGCGTTGCTGTGTGCCCGGGCCGAGCCGTGTCCGGCTGCCTTGGCACGGGCAATGTGCTCCCTAATGTGGCTGCTCAAGTGCTTTTGTGCCTCTTGCCTCATTTTTCTGAGGTTGTTTGATATGCTTTAACGTGCCTGAGAGTGGCAGACTCGTAGTAGAATCACTCAGCTTTGAAAAGACCTTTAGGATCATTGAGTCCAAGCATTAAAAGATGAAGAGCTTGGTGTCTTTTGTGTATTTTCAACAGACGTGGGTAGAATTGAACTCGATTGTTGCGGGTCCAGGAATGTTTTCTCTCGCCCACCTCAGGAACCCGATGTGGTTCCTGCAGCTGTGATTTGTGCCAGCTGAGTCAGTCAGTGGATGATATATTGCAAAAATTAGATGTTCTGGTTCCTGTTGTTGTGGCTGAGCTGGTAACAATTGCACCTAAAAAGGAATGTAATGAGGCTTTTTTTACTCCCTGCAATAAGTTGTTGCTGTAGAAATAGAACTAAATCAGGAGCAGAAGGGGAGCATGTTCCTGCTCTGCTCTGCCTTGGTGTGGCCTCACCTCTGGTCGGGGGCAATCACGGTATCAGAAGGATCTAAAGCTGCTGGAGAGTGTCCAAAGGAGGGCCATGGGCATGGGGAAGGGTCTGAGGAGCAGCTGAGGGCACTTGGATTGTTCAGCTGGAGAAGGAGACTGAGGGCAGAGCTCAGCTCTGATCTCTGGGACAGGGAAAGGCTGGGGCTGTGCCAGGGCAGGCTCAGGCTGGAGACCAGGAAAGGTTCTTGCCCAGAGGGTGCTGGCACTGCCCAGGCTCCCCAGGGAGTGGGCACAGCCCCGAGGCTGCCAGAGCTCCAGGACACCACTCCCAGGGATGCCCAGGGTGGGATTGTTGGGGGGTCTGTGCAGGGCCAGGAGCTGGGCTGGATGATCCCTGGAGGTCCCTTCCCACTCAGGATATTCCATGACTCTCTCTTGTCAGTTTGCTGGCGCAGTTGGAACCTCCAGCAATCTCCATGCTTATGGTGCCTTGGGTGTCCCTATTTTGGGACAGAAGGACACGTGTGGATGTCACCTGTGCTTGTGGGAGGGGATGTGAGAGAGCGACTTCAGCAAAGCCTGGAGCTGAGCAGTGCCTGCAGAGGGTGATTAATGGGCAGTGTTGGATTTGTTCTGTGTTGAGGGCTGGTTGCTTCTCAAATCACCTCCCATTTATTGTAGCATGGCTCTAAGGTGCTTCAGTTTGCATACTAAGTTTATTTTTTCTCTGCCTTCTGGTTTGCTCAAACAGCAGACTCCAAATCCAGGGCAGTGTGGGGTTTGCTGTCTGCTCTGTGAGCAGTGTAGAGCTCTGACCCTGATAAATAGCTGAGTGTTGATGGATTAAATTTAATAGTAATAATAACAGCAGCCTCACAGGTGTCATGGCTTGACCCCAGCTGGTTAGCAAGTACCAGGCTGCTGCTTTTTCCTGCTCTGTCCCAGTGGGATGGGGAGGAGAATCAGAAAATAAAGTAAAAATATCTCATGGCTTGAGGTAAGAACAATTTAGTTATTGAAGTAAAGTAAAACATAATGATAATAATAATTATAATGACAAAAGAAACTCAAAAGTAACATGGTTGCTCAGCACCTGCTGATTCCAATCCCATATCCAAGCTGTGATTGGCCACTCCAGCCAAGCTCCCCAGTTCACATACTGGGAGTGATGTTATGTGGAATGGAATATCCCTCTGGCCAGTTTGGGTCAGCTCCCCCCTGGCTTCTTGGGCACCTCCTTGCTAGCAGAGCATGGGAAACTGGAAAGTCCTTGATTTAGGGTAAGCACTGGATGGCAGCATCCAAAGCATCAGTGTGTTATCAGCATTCTTCTCATCCCAAATCCAAAACAGCCCGTGCCAGCTGCTGGGAAGACAGTGAACTCTGTGCCAGCTGAAAGTAGGACAGCAGAGCTGAGGGAGGTCTCTAACAAATGTGAACTTGGTCACTCTGCCCCAAAGCAGGGGAACAGCCTGTGCATGTTCAGAAAGTCTTTGTCAAACTTATTCTTAGTAACCCAATGTCCCTCAGTACTCTCGTGTTGGCTTTTACAGGGATTTTTGTGGGCTTTATCTGAAATGTTCCCTGCTGTGATGTGAGGCTCTTAGATTCTGTTGTGGCTGCCCCTGGATCCCTGGCAGTGTCCAAGGCCAGCTTGGACAGGGCCTGGAGCAACCTGGGACAGTGGAAGGTGTCCCTGCCCATGGCAGGTGGAAGCACAGGATGGGCTTTGGGGTCCCTTCCAACCCAAACCATCCTGGTATTGTATGATCTGATGGATTATTATGTATTGGATGCTTGTGCCACATGTCCCCTCCAGGCTCCTTCTCTGCACCACACAGCCCCAGTTTTGTTTCATTCAGGTCTTTTCATTTCAGTCCCGAGGGCTCTGATCACTCTTGTTGTCCTGAAGGTTGTGAGCAGCTGTCCTCAGGTGCTTGCAGAGCTGACAGCCTGCTGAAGTTTAGTCTGAGGGGAAATCTCAGAGCTTTAAAAGAATAAAAATCTAAAAGCAAATATGTAGGCAGAGCACAGGGGAGGTGTAGGAGTGAGGCTGAATGTGCTGGATATTCTGTCCTGTCCTTATTGCCCTGATGACTGTGGATCACCTCACCAAGGCTGCATTGGGAACCTGTACCTGAGAGTGGCTGATTCTGACAGAGACCAAACACTTGAGTGATTTATAATTAATGTACCAAATTAACAAGGAGGGTAGAGAACAGTAAGCTTCTCTTGCACCTAAATGTGCTTCTACAAACTGCCCTGGATTTTACATCCTTTCTTTGCCTTTTAGCCTTCCTGGGGCAGCTTTCATCTGTTTTAGTGAGAAATTCCTACTTTCCCCCTTATGACCCCCTTAGTTCTCCTTGTGTTTTGATTGTGAGGTGTTCAGGTCCTTCCCTTGTGCTCTGCAGGTTTATACTAAGGCCTGTGGGTTGCCCAAATTGCTGCTGTCAGGCAAAGTAGCCTAGGCTGTAGGCTTTTACAGATGCTTTTAAAGGGACATAATTTCTTACTAGCTGATGAAGTAGAATGGATAGTGCTTTTGTAGTCCTAACAAACTGAGGATGAAGGAAGGGAAGAAAGGAGAGAAAGGATCCAAGTGGGAAGTGAAGAGGTAGAACCTAAAAGTGTTTTCTTATAAGAAAATGGGCTGGTGCTTGCAAGGCAAGGACTCCCAGTTGCTCAGAAAACAGGAGTATGGTTTTGAAATGTTCCAGCTGAGGGAATCTGAGGAGCAACTGCTGCTGAAAAGCCTGTTCCTGCTCTTTTATTCCTCACCAGTGCCACATTTGGCATTTGCCTGACCCCAGAATGAATCAGAGGAATTAAATTTATGAGAAGTTACCTGGAAGAAGAAAGACTTTATGTTGGCTTGGCTTGTGCAGAGGGACCAGGCAAACCCCAGGAGTGCTGCATGGTGGGCAGTGAGACTACAGGGAGGAGAAAGCAATTCTCTGGAACAAGCTGCCCAGAGAGGCTGTGGCTCTCCTTCCCTGGGGATATTCAAAGCCCACCTGGACACAGCCCCCTGTAATGTGCTCAGAGGACCCTGCTTGAGCAGGGAGGTTGGGTGAGATGACACCCAGTGGCCCCTTCCAACCCAGACCTCTCTGGGGTTGGATTCTGTGTCCTGGAGCTGCAGCTGAAGCCCTCAGTTGCTGGATGCAGCTGTGCTGAGCAGCTCTTCATGGAGTGCCAGACAAGAACTCTCTCCTGAGAGAGGTTCAAATGATTAGTCTGCAATTGCTCCCTAAGGCTGGGGCTGGGATAAACCTTTGAGGCAGTCCTGGAGCTGGAGGAGCTGTGTAATTGAGTTATGTCTGCAGGAGGGGGGTGTGCTTGGATAATGAATGGGCAGGTGTGCTGCTGCTCCCACTGTTACAGCATTTTCCAGGATTCACTGAGGTGGGGCTGGGCTGCCTCTGGAGGACTATAACAATAAATGGTAGAAACTGTCTGCTTACAAGCTGATGACAGTGGAGGGTGCACCCTCTTCTGGTGACAGAGTATTTTTGGGAGCAGTGGGCAGTTGTCATTATTAATGACTGTGTCTTAATTTAATCAGGGCCATCCTGTAATGCAAGACAGATGGACAGGACCAGGAATGTCTGACACATGAATTCTTAATTCTCTCCCTGCATTATAAAACATGCAGAGCAAGAATTACATCCTTTTGTATAACACGAAGCCTACCTTCAGCTCTTAAATAGATGTTTAGTCTTCTCTTGCCTGGTTATTCAAAGCTGCCTTAGGCTTGTTTGGATTAGGCAGGGAGGAAATAAAGCCACTGCTTCTGCAATCTTAAAATGAGAATTGAAAGATGTGAGGTTTAGCATTATTGCCTTTTATTTTTCCAGTGTATTGGAATCACAGAGTTCTCTGCAGCAAGAGAAAACTTCCAGCAAAATCTTCTCAGCAACAGTTATTGCTTCAGGCTGAGGAGTCAATCAAAGTTGAGGTAAGAATTGAAACTCCACATATCTGAGCTGGCCTCACCCTCCAAGCCTCTGGTACTGTTGGGATTTTAAGAGAAACGGGACCACTGGGAGACATCTTAAAACTTGCTCTTCTTTTACGGTGTCATGAAGGGTGAGACCATCTTCACCACGTACACCAGCAGTTGAGGGTCAGTGGTCACAAGACCACAGGTTATGAGGGGTTTTAAAGGTTTATTAGCCAATAATCTGCTGCCACACATTGTTTCAATTTGCACTGCGGCAGGATGTGTGATACAGTTTAACAAGCCATCGGTGTGGAGATCAAACCAATATGTGTGGTGTAGGTGGTGCCCTGCTTTCAGCACACCCTGGAGCTGTAATCCTGTGGAGAGCAGGGGCCAGCAGCTGAGTGCTGTGCTCTGCTTTGGCTCCTCAGGGCGGGATGTCGGAGCTGAGCGACGAGGCCAGCGAGTCGGAGCTGCTGAGCCGCAGCCTGTCCATGTGGCACGGCGTGGGGCAGGTGCTGTGCCGGGAGGAGCTGGACGTGCCTCTGGACCTGCACACGGCCTCCTCTGTCGGGCAGTACGAGGTGGTGCAGGACTGCATCCAGCGGTGAGAGGGGCTGCGGAGGGCGTGGCTGGGGGGCCACCGGCTGTGGCTGTCACCGCTGCCACGCTGGTCGGGGCAGCAGGGACACGTTGCTGGCACTCCCAAAGGGTTCTTGGCACCAAGTTTCCAGGGGCAAATCTGCTGATAAAATTACCTCCTTAGTGTTTTAGTGGGAGGTGTGTCCCCCCCATGGCAGAGGGGTGGAATGAGGTGGTCTTTAAGGTCCGTTCTACCCCATTTCTGTGATCTGGGGGAGGTTGTGCTGGAGCTGGTAGAAATTCCCATGGAGGCTTCAGTGCTAGATGATAACAAGAGCCTGCAGACACCAGCTGTGCTCCACAGCTCCAGCACTGTAGTTTGTTACTTCTTTCCTCTGTTCCTTAGTGGAGACCTGGATTTGAACCAGAGGAACTGTGGGGGCTGGACCCCACTCATGTACGCTTCCTACATCGGCCACGACAACATCGTGCACCTGCTGCTGGAAGCGGGAGTGAACGTGAACATCCCCACCCCAGAAGGCCAGACTCCCCTCATGCTGGCCTCCAGCTGTGGCAATGAGAGTGTTGCTTACTTCCTTCTACAGGTGTGTATCCCATAAAAAACAGGTAAAGCCACAGCACATGGTTTAAATGCTCATGCAAGCTGCCACTTTGTGTTCTGTTGTGAGTTCTGCTTTGTGGTGGGATTTAATTTAAACTCCTGGTGTCCCAGCATAAAGGGCCAGTGGCTGAAAGCCTAAGCTGAGCAGATGCAGTAAGGAATGTTGTCTGTTCTCTTGCAGCAAGGGGCAGAGCTGGAGATGAAGGACATCCATGGCTGGACTGCCTTGTTCCACTGCACCAGTGCTGGGCACCAGCAGATGGTCAAGTTCTTACTGGAGAATGGGGCAAATGCCAACTGCAAGTAAGGAGGAATCTGTCATTTCATTGTCATTCAGTGTGAAAGCAGCTGGTGGCAGATGAACATAGTCCAACAGATACTTGGTTTTGTCTTCCCCCTGTACCTTGGGATGTGTGGCATAGCTAATACAGGGACAGGTGACCTGCAAACTGAATTGAAGTCTGCCCATGCTGTCACTGTTTATTAAACTAAGATCAAGGGAAATCTGATTTACTGCTTGTTTAATTATCAGCTAAACACTGACACCTTCTGAACTCAAGTGCACTTCTTAAGTCTTTCTATTGATTATTTTATAGACTCGAGTTCAGGTTGATTTTTGAAGTGTGCTCTGCATTCCCATGCCTTGGGGACCACCACACATTTATGCACATGGAATTGCCTGAGGGCAACAAGAGGTTCTTGCTTTATTAGCTCCTCCAAAACTGATTTGGGCTCTTAAAGGCAGATCTGCAGCTGCGGAAGAGTAATCTGTTGCTGTGCAGCCCATTTGGGAACACTGAATCTCTGCAGGGAATTCTTCATCAGGACAGTCAGTACATCTTAGAGTCTGTGATCTGCAAAGGTTGAGGGGTGGAAATGCCCAGTTAGGGAATGGCAAAACTGCAGCACAGTTCAGCTGTGGTTATACCAATCCATGTGTGTGTTCTCTCCCCAGGGAGTCAGAGTATGGATACACTCCTCTGATGGAAGCAGCTGCTTCTGGCCATGAGATAATTGTTCAGTACCTTCTCAATCATGTAAGTGTCCTGACAGTTCTCTGTGTAGCTGAAAGTTTCTGGTTCCAGCCCTCAGAGGAACCATCACGAATTTGACACCATGCTTTTTTTGAGTGTTTTGTTTGCTCCTTGATGATAGTCACCTCTGAAGTCCCAGACTTTCAGGACTGTTGTCAAAGTGTCTGCTTTGTGCAGGCTGGTACCATGATTTTACACTGGCCTTGCAGGAATAGGAGTGAGGTCTGACTGTCCAGATTTAACTGAATTAGAAAACAACTGAAGCTGTAGGGTTTTTATTGTGTTTACAGGCTTGCATGCTCAGGCTAGTGGACTCTGCATCCAAAAGCTCATGAGCATGCAGGGCTTTTAGAGTTTGGTTTAAATCCTGTTTGACTGGTCCAGCCTACTGCCAGAAGGAGGCAGCAATACAAAACACTTCAGCTCAAACAAGCCCATTCCCAGTGGCAAGGCACAAGAGCCCTGGGCTCTTTGGCATTCAGGAATTGGAGAGCCTGGAGATAAGTAGAAAGGCATTCAGGGTATTAGTGCAGCTTGAACTGTCTGTCAAAGGTGAGGCTGTGTTACTGATGGGGGAGCTAAGACAGTGTTGGTGGGTTTGTTTGGTTTTTTTAATAGATGTGTATATTTTTTACACTGCCCTCTGCCATGTGCACTTAAGCAGGTTTTGTTCTGCAGGGAGTGAAGGCAGATGTCAGAGATAACACTGGAGCCACAGCACGGACCCTGGCCATGAAGTATGGCCACACCAAGATTGTGGGGCTGATAGATTTGCATGCAGCCCCAGTGCCCAAGGTCCTCCCCAGAGGTCCAGGTAACAGATATTTCACCTTGTTCATTTTAAGATGGAACCTGAAGTGAGGTGTTTGATAATTTGAAAGTATGTTATACTGTGTAGATGGGGTAGTGCTACCTGATCTATCCTGGAAATTCCAGCATTTCTGAGGATGGAAGAGGCATGAATCCAACAACTCTTGTCTGCTGGCCCCTTTCTGACCTAGGTTAGCTGTTTCACTCTTTTAACACTTCCTTCTCACTCTTTTAACATTTCCCTTTTTCTTTCCTCTGCCTTTATAGGACAGTAGCAAGTAAAGTAGGCAAATATCTTCCTGTGCTGCTAACAACCTGTGTTTGAACTACAGGCAACTATGAGGAGCTGAGTTCTTCAGATGAATCATGTCCTGCTCCCCAGAGACAGAGACCTGCTCGTAGGCCCAAGGGTCCCAGCATCCATGAGGGGCCCCAGGCCTTGGCCAAGATCACAGCAGTTGGGATTGGGGGAAGGAAGCAGTCTTGCTATGGTGAGGAGAGTTGGGAACCTGAGGGACAGTCCCCTGAGACCTCAAATGCACTGCAACTGTTCCTGCTATCCATTTTTCATTCATTTGGGATTCATGTGTGGTTCGTACAGAACAAAGATAGCTTTGTATGAAGGTGTTCACTATCCAGTGTCTGGGTTAGAAAGAAAACCCCCTGAACTCTTTTGTCACGGCTGAATATTGATGAGTGGGGTGCTCTTCTGCTCTCACTTCAATTGCTGTTCCCCTGACTCTTGAGAACAGTTTAGTTTCCCTTTTTGAGTCAGGCACAAAAGTTTGAGAGCCCTTCTGAAGCTGATGATGAGGGTGCTCACAGTGGCCAAGAAATATTTGATCATGAGAGTAACTTGTGAGTTTTGCCTTCCCTGATGCTTGAAATGCTACTAAAAATGAAATTGCAAAACCTTTGTAATAGAGAGAAGATTATCCCAGTTCAGACATCCTGGATGCAGTGCTAGGAGGTTTTACTGTCTGTCATAGGTATTTCTCAGAGTGGTTCCCTGGAATAAACAAGATTATGGACTTGAAAGCATATTCAAAGCTCAGTTCATTCTCCTAAACATAAGTCTGTGTTATCACCCAGGCTGTATTGGAATGATACTGTCAGCTTCTTAAAAGCCAGTGGGATGCTCCTGGTGTTTTAGCACAGCTGCAGGGGGTTCTGCAGGGTGTGCAGGGCTGCTCTCTTAAGCAGCTGCTTTTCCTCTTTCATAATTTGGGTATAAAGAGGAGAGGGAGTGCTGGAAGCTGCTGTTTAAGGTACATCTCTGCTATGGGGTATTTTCTGATTTTATTTTTTCAATGTAAGCATGTAAATGAAGTATATGTGCTGTGGGATTATGTGAGGGAACTGCAGGAACCTGCATTTCTCAGGTGCTCCTTGTGCTTTTTGGAATGAAACTTGTCGGTTGTGAGCGCAGTCTCCCAGTTTGGTTATTTTCAGATGCAGAAGTGGTTACATTTTCTACAGGAGCCTCCCTGATTAACTTGCATCCTAATCTCTGTTCTCCCTTCCTGTTGCACACAGAGCAGGTGCCCCCTCAGGGCTATGTCACCTTCAGCAACGATGGCAGCTGTGAGTCAGGTGTCATCCGCAACAGGGACGTCACCTCCCCCATCAACGAGCTGGACGTGGAGAGCAGCAGCAGCAGGGGTAAGGCACTGCCTCAGAAATGCAGTGCACACCTGGGTGTGAGTGCAGGCCTTGGCTTCCTTTCCCACTAAGGTGCTGAGAGTGGAATGTCTCTCCTGAGGGAAGGCTGGGATGGTTTAGCTACAGAAGATAAAGCTCCTTGTGGTAATTTCATCGATTTGTACAAATAATCTGAAGGAGGGTGGGAAGAAGACAGAGCATGGCTGTTTCCAGAGGTGTCTCTGGTGGCAAACAGACTTGGGGAAAGATGAGTGCTGGGGATCAGGTGTGAAATCTCTGCCTCAGGGTCATCTTGTATCCTGAGTGCTGCACATGAAGCCTTGTTCTGGATCTCCCCTTCCTTTACACCTCCAGGAGGTTTTGCTGGTAATTGTGTCACAAAACCAGAATGTAACCAAGTTGTGCTTCAACATTTTTTTCCTGTTCCTTTCCAGAGGATAGTGCTCTGTCCAGCAACAGCTTGGGAACCGTCAGGAGTAGCAGCAGCAGCAGTGAATGCCTAATTAGAGTCCCAGGAGTCAGCAGTGAAGGCTCCTTGGAAAGCAACGAGGTGGATTTTCCTTTGCCTTCAGCTTGGGCAGTGCTTTCACCCCTGGGTGACTCTACTCCCATGGGAGCCTGTAGGACCAGGCTGGGTGAGGAAAGGCTGTTCCAGGGACAGGAAAACCAAGGAAGGGGAAGAGGTTGGAGGTTACTCACAGCTGACGTGGGTCAAGGCAGCTCTGGGGCTGCAGCACAAAAGGGTCTTCAGGTCTTGGAGGAGTCTGCACTTGTTAGCCCCCCCGATGCTGACCTCTGCATTGTCATCCTTTCCATTCTGTGGGTGTTTTTTTTCTTTTCCAGGACTCTGATCACACCAGCAGCCCCCCGAGTCGGAAACAAGCCAAGAGCTTGAAGGGCAAGGCCCGCTACAGCAACAGTGACAGCCAGTGGAGCCAGTGCCAGGGGAAGGCTGGGGGCTGCAGCCAGCACCTGGTCCTTCCTGAGCCCCCAGCCTACACAGGGCCCCAGGTAACCACAGGCCTGTGCTGCAGGCTCTGTCACTCTACCAGCCACGGGAGGCTTTAACAAGGTCACCAAAACGCCTTGGATTCCAAACCTCTGCCCAAACTTAAATGCTTGTGAAGCAGCAGTTTCTTGTAGAGGAGCTGTTTGCTGATGTTGCTGTTGCTTGGAGGGGTTTCCAAGACCCTTCAGGCCTGTGGGTGGGCTATCAAACCTGGCAGAGGAGTGGGCTGGGGTAGCTGGTTCTGTGTCGTTCTGCTCTGCTCTTGTTAGAAGAGGTCAGTCCTGGTGTTTGGAGAAGGGCAGGGAACCATAGGAAGTTGTGGTTGCTGCTGGAACCCAGAGAGGTGTTATAACAGCAAGAGGAAGCAGATGTTTATGATTAGGAGGAGTGGTGATGCTTTTGTTGTGAGGGTGTAAATAAGTTTGTTTTGTCTGGGCTGCAGGACCTGGCAACATTCCTTGATGAGATTGGGTGCCTGAAGTACCTGCAGGTGTTTGAGGAGCAAGACGTGGACCTCCGGATCTTCCTGACCCTCACAGAGAGTGACCTGAAGGAAATAGGCATCACGTGAGTGTCTGTCCCGTCCTTCCCAGCTTTCCCCTACAACCCACATCCAACCAGCTTCAGCTGGGGAGCGCTGCTCCTTTCTGGCTGCCTCCCACACAGCCTGACGTCCCCATGTCCTCGGCTGTAACACGCTCCTGCTTCTGGAGGTACCTTGGAGAGGCCAGGACACTGCAGAGGTCCTCATGGCATCCTGTTGGACTCAGGGACAGGTGGTGCAGGGCTTGACCCCTGTTGGTTCCATCCCCCCAGGCTGTTTGGCCCCAAGAGGAAGATGACCTCGGCCATCGCTCGCTGGCACAGCAGTGCCCGCCCGCCCAGCGACGCGCTGGAGCTGGCCTACGCCGACCGGCTGGAGGCAGAGATGCAGGAATTGGCCATCCAGCTGCACAAGGTGAGGCTGCTGCCAGCTCCTCAGGGCCCTACACCCTGCAGGAAGTGATCAGTGCTGGTTTTTTGTCGTGCCTCTGATGTTTTTCCTTCACCTCAAGCCACGACTTGTAGTGGGCACGCTTGGTGTCAGGTATACCACAAGTACAGCTTACCCACTCCTCATACTTTGTGCCCCTTTGTGTCTGTTTCCCATCCAGCTGAGAACTATAGGAACCAGGGGCAGGAATCCAATCCCTACTCTTTCCCAGCAGTGTCATTTTTATGGTGAAGTTGTGCAGCCATCAGTGAACAGACTTGTGTTGGTTTGGGAAATTTGGACTCACAAGTAACTTTGTAAACAGAGAGGAAGGGGGAATTGTAACTGTGGGGCTGGGCTTGGTGTGGAGAGAGCCTGTACTCAGTGTACGAGCTTCATCCAGCTTTCTCTCCCATTGGAAAGGAACGTTCTGGCTGCCTAAGGCATTAAAATAGCAGGGACTCAAGAGCAGCAGCTGTTCGGTTCTCCCAGCCTGATCCCCAGTGTGCTCTGCTGCAGAGGTGTGAAGAGG
Source organism: Cettia cetti (assembly GCA_013401135.1). NCBI lineage: Eukaryota > Metazoa > Chordata > Aves > Passeriformes > Sylviidae > Cettia > Cettia cetti. The sequence continues at coordinate 56,030 of VZUI01076308.1, forward strand.
TGCAGGTGATGAAGGGCCAGGTGTGCCAGGAGCAGAAGCTGCGTGCAGTGGCTGAGAGCTGTTTGATGGAGCGAGATGAGACCTGGAATGCCATCCAGTGCCAGCTCAGAGAGGCTCAGGCCATCACCAAGGATGCTGGAGTCCTGCTGGATCAGATCAAGTAAGTCATTCCCACTGAGACTGCTGGGAAATGGGAGTTGAGGTTCTATTGGCAGCCGTACAGGTGATGCTCAGGGTAAGGCAGCAGAGCTCACCTGGCACCTGAACACATTTGGATCCTGCCTGACTTTCCCTAGTGGAAAGCCACAGCAACGGGAGCACATGTGAAGCTTTGGTCGGATACCTGAGCTGGAAGTGGCCATTTTGGGAGTGCTGGGTGCTCCTGTTTCAACTAGAAGCAATCAAAAGGCTGAGACTGTTCTTACCCAGTGCCCAGGGTAAAACTTGGTGATGAGGTGAATGCAAAAAGGAGTTTTTAACCCATATCCTAACAAAGGATGTGCAGTGACTCACAAGTGAAGAATACTTTTCTTGCAACTCCGTGACAGGTGGCAGAATAATCTTCCCTGTCCCACCTCCTGACACTCCTTTTACTGCCTTTGTGGTGCTTTTCTCTGTGCTCCAGTTGGACTCCTGTCATGGCCCTTGTTCTCTCCAGTGATAGAGCAGGGGTGTCCCTGGGAGTGGCATAAATCCTGCTGCTTATGGATCCTAGCCCAAGGGAGTGGGATCTGCTTGCTGCCAAGCCAGGGTGAGCTAAGCTGGATCTGGAAGCTCAGCAGAGCAGTATTCCCACTGCAGGGGTCAGAGCCTAACTCTTCCCCCTGACTGAGGAGCTGAGGCTGCTGTAGAGGGACTCTGCCATGCTCTGAGCACACTCTGCTTGAATTGGTGGGATGGTGATGACAGCCTGAGAACCTGGGTGCCCCTCACGCCTATCCTGAGGTCGTTTCCTTTGCCCAGTAGAAACCTTGGATGGGGCCTGATTCTCACACAGGCCAGGCACAGCCCCCGGCTTGGGCTTCCCCCTGCTCACCCCAGCCCCCCCTTGTCTTGTCCCCCCACAGCTCCTCTGTGAACGGGGCAGAGCTGGCTGTGGCCGCAGATGGGGAGCAGTGGCCGGGAGCTGAGCAGTGCCAGCGCCCCGAGCTCGGGCTGAGGCACCACTTCCTCCTCCCGGGAAGCAGCAAGGAGCAGGTTGTACCCCAGGGCCTTAGAGGCGCTGCCCGGGCACCCCGTGCAGGTACTGCCGGCTGTAGGAGCGTGCAGTGTCACCGGCAGCTGTCCCTGTGCCCTGCTGATGGCCGTGCTGTGCTTTGCTTTGGCAGGAGCTGCCAGGCGGAGCTGTGCTCCCGGCTGGCCCCGGAGCGGGAGCAGCGCGGCACCGCGGAGAGCCGGCGGCCCGGGGAGCGCCCAGGTGAGGAGCAGCTCCGGCTGCAGGGGGGGGTGAGCGCCAGGAGAGCCCAGGGCAAACCCCCTGCTTGTCTGTCCTTGCTGAAAGTCAGACAGTTGGGAATGAATGAGCTGCTAAACTCTTAGGGTGAGTTTCATTCAGGGCATTTGGAGTAGAACTTGCAGAGTTTCTCAGCAAGGTTTGGGGTCTGGCAGGTGTTTGTGGCTAAAAGGGCAGAGCTGTAGCACAGGGCCCAGTGACAGCCCAGGGACCTGTGGCTGCACCTCGGATTTGTTGCCACCCTGTGCACTGGAGCAGGATCTGAACCAAGAGATGTGGTTGGTTCCCTGATGTTGTGTTACACAAAAATGTAGTTAGTCTATATTGCACTGGGTGTTCCTAACCCAGTTTGGGGGATTTTGCTGTTGGATCCATGGGACAAACCTCTGTTGCTGGGCAGGCCTGACCCACCAGCTCCTTATCCCTAGGAGTTGGTAAACAATCCCTGAAAGTGTTCAAGGCCAGGTTGAATGGAACTTGGAGCAGCCTGATCTAGTGAAAGGTGTCCCTGTCCATGGCAGGGGATGGAATGGGATAGGCTTTAAGGTCCCTTGCAACCCAAATCATTCCATGACTGAGATTCTCTGATCTTGTTGCCTGTGTCATGTTCCTAGTGATCTGTTCTCTGCTGCCTGTGTCTTAGAAGTGAGACAAATAGAGATCCTTTTGATTTCTGTCCACTACAATTAATCCCTTTGAGATTCTCTTAATAAACAACCCAACCAGGCTAAAAACGTAAATTCCTAAATGGTAAATTGCCAGAAAACTCCTGAGTTTGGCACAGAGAGCTTCAGCTCTCTTCCTATGTGATTCAGAACCCCTAACTGGAATCTCTTTAGCTGGGGATTCTTCCCTGCAGCACCAGCCCCTTGTGTGCTCTGTCCCAGAGAAGTGCAGATGGATTAACTGCGTCCCTGTCCTTGCAGTGCTGGAAGGGTGGCCACCTTCCCTGAAGTCCTTGAGCTTGTCTGAGCTGTCAGCTGTGTTGGAGGAGTGTGTGGGAGAGATGGGTAAGGTGGGAAGGACTCTGGGCAATGTGGAGGGACTGTTGTGCTGGGGGAGGCATGGCTGGGTGGGGTTTGGTGGGTTGGAGTGGTTGTTGGAAGACACCCCACAATCCCTGCTCATCCAGGGAAGTCTCCAGGCTCTGGAGGTGGTGCTATTCTTGATGCAGATGCTCTGCATCATCCCCTGGTGACAGGTCCAGGCTGAGAAGTGGGGGGTGGTCCCTGCATCTCCTGCTCAGTGGTGAGAGCTGCTGGGGAAGTGGTTCCCTAATCCTGTGCCCTGTTCTCCTGGAGACAGGAAATTGTCCCAGCAACTTGCAGACAGTAGAGAAATCCCTGTTTTCAGAGCAGGAGGGCAGCACAGCAGTGGCTGAGTGCAGCCTGTTCTTTCCTGCCTCCTGGCCCCTTCCTAATGCTGCTTTTTCCCCTTGGTTTGTCCTCAGGAAAAGCTCTGCAGACTGTGACTCAAAACCTCCAAAGGCTCCAAGCCCTGGGGCAGAGCGGGCAGAGCTGGCCGAAGCCATAACCAAGCCAGGAGGGTGAGTGGGAACAACTGCCCTGCCATTCCCAGGCTGTGACACTGAGGGGACACCGTCCCTCGCTGCCATTCCCAGGCTGGGACACTGAGGGGACACCGTCCCTCGCTGCCATTCCCAGGCTGGGACACTGAGGGCAGGGATTGTGGGGTCACTCCAAGCCACCACTGCCACGTGCCCAGAGCTCGCTCAGAGCCCACACCAGGCCTGGGCTCTGACTCGTCCTTGTGTGCCCTCTGGTTGGTTCTCCCTTTGGAAATTCCATAGCCCTCTCACCCCTTTGTCCCAGCAGAGGGTGACTGTCCCCTTTGTCCTGGTGGCTGCAGGAATTCTGACGTCGGGTGACTGTTCCACCCGGAAGCTGAGCGTGCCTGGGAGAGGGAGCGCGGCCATGCCGGCAGCACCGCGGCTCTGCCGAGGGCCACCGCAGCTGCTGGGCATGGAGGAAGCTGTGGCCACCAGAAAATACAGCTGGGAGGATGAGGGACAGCAGAAGACAACAACCAGCAGCTCTTGGGGCCTGACTCAAGGTTCCTGGGATCTTTGTTTCAAAGGTTTAGGTTTGGAGGAGAAGCTCCAAGCCTGGAAGTTTCATCTGCCTTAAGCTTCCTGCAGCCCTTGTTGTTCAGGTCTGGGTGGTGGTAGAAAGGTGACAGTTGCACACAGCAATCAATTCATTATCCTTTTCTGCATCCCAAGCTCCCCAGGGCCACTGAAACGTGTCACTGGCTCCTCCTGTGCCGTGGGGATTGGCCCAGAGAATGGATCTGAGGCCATAAAAAAAGGCAGTTTGATGTGGAGGGGTGAAGGGAGTGGAGTTTGTAATGTTTGGTTCTTGGAGCTGCAGTGGAGCTCAGAGTGCAGCCCTGTTCCTCATTGGAATGTCTGCTCTACTGCCACCCCAGGTCTGGGTTTCAAAGCCTGTTCCTCCAGCCAGCCCACTCTGGTTCACTTTGGGTTCCTGCTGTCCTCAGGGGCTGGGTGTGATCACACTGGTTTAGGAATGGCATTCACTGAAACACTCCCAATCACCCACTCCCCCTCCTCCCCTCCCCTGGGCTGGGATGGAGAGGAAACTGGAGGCACAAAAGGTGAAGATCACTGGTAGAAATAAAAGCATTTTACTGGAAACAGCAGTGAGATAAGGAACAGTAACAGCAACAACAGAATAACAAAAGTGTCCAGGAGAGGACCTGGTCCTGCAAACATGAACCCTGTCCTGGCCAGAACCAGGACATCACAGTTACTCCATCCCCAAGAACTGGGCCTGTGGTCAGTGCTTTGTGGCACAGGTCATTGGTCTGGTTTGCAAGGGCCAAGATCCCAGCAAGGCAGATGTTCCCCTGGAAAAACAGGAGAGAGGAGGAAGAGCTGGGAGTGTTGAGCTTCCCCTGCCTCAGGCAAGCTGGGGAATGCCAAGGCAGCAGAGCAGGAGCAGGAATAGCCCTGGGCCCCATGGGAGTAGGGCAGAGGGGCCACAGCCCAGATGGAGCTGTGCTGCCAGGCTTTGCTCCTCACCACTGCCTGCCTTTGATTTGCAGGCTTTAGTGCTGGGGAATAGTTCAGCCTGGGCAGTGGGTGGGCATTGCCATGGACAGGCACTGCAGGAAGAGTCTGCCCCGGTCCCTGGATTGGGTGAGGATCTGGTGCCAGGGACCTTGGTGTAAAGTGGCTTCCAGTGACTCTCTGTCCCCATTTATTCCTGTATCCTGTAAGGGGGAAAAACACAACAGTCAAAATCTGAAGTCTATGAGTGATGGCCTTGATGATTCAGGACAATTCCCTTTGGGAAAGAGGATGGAACAGTGTGTTCCTTCTGGTTTTTGGACCTTGGGCACAGATCCCAAATACAAAAACCCATCCAGTTTCACCCCTTCTGATGAGCTCCCTGAGTCCCTCTAGGCAGGGGCACAAGTGGTCTGTGCTTCCTGGGGCCAGCCCCTGTCCCAAACCAGGCAGGTTTGGGTCAGCTGTGCCCCTGGGTACTGCTTCCTGCCCATGGTTACCTCCCACCCTCAGCACAAGGCACTGTTTTTTCATCTTGAGCAAATCCGTGGAGCACATGGGCACCCGGTGCCAGCTGCAGGAGCTTCCCCCTGAAGAGTTTGGATGAGGTAGAGGAAAGTCCTGAGAGGGCTGAGGCTGTGCTGGGAAGAGTGTTCAGGGTTTGTCTCTCATTCCCTGTCACTGGAGGGAGGGGGAGAGCACCAAGGTCTCTCCCTAGCCTTGGTGGTGCCTCTGGCTGCAGTAATAGGGGGGTGTGAGTGCTGTTTCCCCTGAATTTAAGGCATAGCCCCAAAAAATTTCCTAAGGGAAAGGGCCTGGGGGCACCTGGAAGGTGACTACAGGGATTTGGGGCTGGCTTTGCTAAATCTGAGACTGGAATAAAGGGGGTTTATGGAATTAACATGATCTATCCAATAGATCAGAATGTCTGGGAAAGGGAGATGTGGCAGTGTGTGCATGAAGGAAAAAGCCCCCAAACAGGTGCTGCAGGAGCCCAGGTGTGAGAGCACACAAGGGGCCAGCAGGGAGGGGATCTACAAGAGGGAGGAGGCAATTCCTCAACTGCAGGATGTGGAGCAGCATTCCTTGCAGCCAGGGTGGCTATGCAGGCAGGACCCTAAGGTGAGCTGTCCGAGGAACAGTGGCATTTGCCGATTTGGATAATTGAATAAAAGCTGAGAAGCCTGTGTGTGGCGTGTGGGTTTCTCTGGAGGGAGCTGGGGCAGTCCCTGATTTCTTGCAGGACAATCAGGAATGCACCCAGGGGTTTCCAGCCTGCTCTGCCACAAGGCTGTAGGCTCAGGGGAGTGGGAGTGCTTCCCACTCCCATCCCAGCACTGCCTGGGTGGGTGATGTGGGAATCCAGTGGGAGCTGCTGGACTGAGTCCACAGGAATCCAGGGAGGTACTCCAATCCAAGGGCTGCAGCCAGGCTCAGCTGGCCCCTCTGTTCACCTGGAGAAGGGAAGGATCCAGGGAAACCTCAGAGCCTCTTCCAAAGCCTAGAGGGGCTCCAGGAGAGCTGCAGAGGGACTGGGGACAAGGGGCCATGGCAGGGCTGGATGGGATACAGGGAAGGAATTGTTCCCTGGCAGGGTGGGCAGGCCCTGGCACAGGGTGCCCAGAGCAGCTGTGGCTGCCCCTGGATCCCTGGCAGTGCCCAAGGCCAGGCTGGATGGGGCTTGGAGCAGCCTGGGACAGTGGAAGGTGTCCCTGCCATGACAGGAGCTGGAATGGGATGAGCTTTAAGGTTCTTTCCACCCCAGTCCTTTCTGAGCTTCAGCTGTCTCTGCTCACCAGGCCTTTTCCTCCCCTGCAGCAGACAGAAGCAGCAGGCTCTGCTTGCTGAAAAATAAATATTTATTTACATCTGAAAAGAGAGTTAATGTGTAAAATGGTCTTGTGGGGGTTCCATCAATCCAGGAGTGTTCCTGTGTGACTCCAGCCTCGTGCAGCCTCTTTGTGTGCTCCGGGCAGCTCCTCCCCGAGCCCACCAGGGAAGGGCAGGACCTGGAGAACCTCCTGTGTCTGTGGGCATCTCCTGGAGCATCCCAGCTGCTTCCTTCAGCCTGGAGGGGACTCGTGCATTGCAAAGGAAGAAATGTGGTGGGAACAGGCCCTGGCAGCGTGTCCGTGCTGCTCCTGAGGGTCAGAGCGAGGGGCTGGGGGTGTCTGCAGCTGCCCTGGGCTCCTCCAGGAGAGCACGGGAGCAGCCCTGCTCAAACCACACCACCTCAGCTGCTTCCCTTGCTCCTGGCCTTCCTGGGAGCCACAGGCTGCTTGGTCAGGGTGGGGTGATGCCTTGGCACCCCACTGGAAAGCAAACTCCCAGGATTTTAGCCTTTGCCCAGCAGACTGGTTCCTGAGCTCCTGCCAGGCCTGCAAGAGCAGCTTTCCCTCACACAGCAGGAGGAGGCTGGGCTGGATGCTGAACCCGGGGTGGGGGAGGTTGGGTCTGCCCCAGTGCAGGGCTGCTCTCAAATCCTTCACTCCCAAATGATTCTGAAGTTCCATCCTTGGCTCTGCCCACGGTGAGGGGGCACCAGGGGGTCTGTGCATCTGGAGAGCAGCGAGGAGGGGATGGGTGCTGCTGCTCTGTTTGTGATGAGGGTGGGGAGGAGGTGCAGGAGCAGCCCCTCGCTGTGAAGAGCTTTACAGGGGAGGTCTGGATGCCTGGGAGCTGTCAGGGTGCTGGAGATGATCCTGGGCTTGGTCTCAGGGGAGGCCTGGCTGAAGTGTGGCCCAGGGCGCAGGGTTTGGGCAGCACCTCCCACTCCCAGTGGTGAGGTCGGGCTCCCCCCGGGTGCTGCGATCCCACAGGTGCACTCATGGGTGGGTGTGGCTGTCCCAGGGGTTCCCTGTGTGGGAGGAGTCCTGGGGGAGGCTGCCGGCCTCTGCTGCTGCTCAGGCAGTGGGGAGGAGCAGCAGGCGCTGCCCGCAGCCCCGGTGAGGGCCTGCTGAGGGGACAGCGATGAGCAAGAGCCAGGGGTGCCACCTCCCACCAGGGTGACAGCAGGGATGTCCCTTCCAGCAGCTCCAGCATGGCACTGCCAGACTCTGGTCCCAGCCTGCCCATCCCGGGTGGGCACTGCCCAGCACAGCCCCCTGCAGCCTCTGCCCCACAGCCAGGCCCTGTGCCAGGCTGGGCACCGCCTCACTGGGCACAGCAGAGCACCGGGTGGTCGAGCTTCCAGAGCTGCCACTTCTTCTTCATCTCGGACTTCACCTGCCATGGAGGGGAGAACCAGGCCCTTACCCCACTCACCCTGCAGGCACCGCGTGGGGTGGGGGAGCCGGGCAGGAGGGCGGCCGCAGGGACAGGGACAGGGGCGTTACCTCCTTGTTAGCAAAGCAGTACAGCACAGCCACCAGGAAGCCCTGCAGGGAGAGCCAGCAGTGAGTCCCCCCTACTGCCCCTCTCCTGGGGCTGGGATGGGCTCAGGCTCCCCCCAGGCCACTTCTGGGTGCTTTTAGGGCTGAGGTCCCCGTGGCACCGCGGGAGGCAGCACCACTCAAGGGCAGAGGGTGGCAGAGACGATGCCACCCTTCCCAGGGATGCACCACAGGGGGAGCAAGCTCAGAGAGAGACTCCCTGATTTTTGCTCGTGCTGTGCCCAGAGCAGGGACTTGTTCCACTCCCACCTCACCTGGAAGGAGTTGAGGAAGAGGGTGAAGAACACCTTGACGTAGCGCAGGATGCCCGTGGTTTGCTCGTCTGTGGCGAAGATAAAAACGACCTCGTGGATCCCAAAGAGGGGGATGAGGGTCAGGGTGGCTTTGGCCAGCCTGGGGAGAGTAAAGGGACAGTTAATCCCAGGGATGTCGTTTAAGGATGTGCAGGGTGGAGGAGAGGCGTGGGGAGGGGCAGGGGGTGTGGCGGTGGTGTTATCCTTATCCCAGACTGTCCCCGCCCCTCTCCCGGCCCACCTCAGCTTGTAGTCGGCGTAGCCCTTCTGGTTGGCCCGGAGCTTGGCCAGGATCACCTTGAGGATCCGCATGAAGATGAGCAGGTTGATCTGGGAGGGGGAGACAGGGCGGTGGCACACAGAGCCCAGCACCCCCACCCTGGCTGTGACACTCACCCAGCAGGAGATGGCACCCCCTGTGCTGCCAAGGCTGCTGCTGCCCTTCCTCCCCTCCTGCTATCCCATAATCCCGGCCAGGAAGCAGCGGGGCCACCCCCAGCCCCTTTCTCTGGAGTTCAGCACCCCAGCTTCCTTCACGAACCCCCAGAACCAGGGGTCAGCAAATTGCTGAACCCCCTGTGCACGTGGCTGGTCCCTGCAGGCCCCTGCTGGAAGCTTCCCTGGGGATCACAGCCCTGCCCCTGGCCGGGAGCCAGGGCTGAGCTGCAGCTGCTCCCTACCAGGGAGGCGAGCAGGATGGGGATGCGGATGATCCACCAGTACGCCATGTTCTCGTTCAGCGCCCAGCACCTGCCGGGGGCACCGAGAGCAGCACCATCACCCTCTGCTGGGGGCAGCGTCACCCAAGAGACCCCAGCCCAGCCACCTGGCTCAGGGACCCTCAGCAGCCTCTGAGTGTCCCAGTAGAACCCCCCTCCCTCCCTCCCTCCATCCATCCATCCCTCCATGGATCCCTCCATCCATCCATGTATCCCTCCATCCCTCCCTCCCTCCATCCATCCCTCCATTCCTCCATCCACGGATCCTTCCATCCCTCCATCCCCACTCACTCCGCATTCTCCTTCAGGTACTTGGCGGCCATCCAGGGCACCACGAACACCACGGGGGTCCCTGCAAGTCACACAGCAAACCCTGTAAAGCCAAGCACCCTCCTGAGCCGAGAAACCCCCCGGTGCTGGGGGGGACACCCGGGGTGGCAGAGCCCCCACCCCGCACGCTGCTGGGCTGGCTGGGACCGGGCTGCCCCCACCCCCTGCGCTGTCCCTACCCCAGCCCAGGTAGAGGTAGAGCCTGTAGTAATTCCTCTCGGAGAACACGGCCCCGATGAGCAGCTTGTAGAGGTAGACAGCTTCCACCAGGAACCAGTAGTGGTTGGCCAGGATGCAGTACTGCATCAGCACCTGCGCCGCGCGGCACCCCAGCGCTGCCTGCCACGGGAGAGCCACCGTGGGGCTGGCTGTGCTCACCCACAGCGCCCAGGCACCCCAGGAGCCCATCCACCAGGGGTGGGGCGCTGCACAGGCACCCCAAGCGCTCTGAGAGCTCGTCCCGAGGCTGCAGAGGCGCCCCAAGAGCTCCTGCATCAGACGTACGGTGTTACACAGACACCCCAAGAACCCTGGGAGCTCCCCCATGGGGCCACGGGTGCCCTGAGCGCTCACCCAGAGAACCCCCAGAGCTCACCCATCAGGGCACGGGTGGCACCAAGGGCTCATTCCTCAGGCCCAGAGCTCACCCAGCAGGTGCACGGGTATCCCAAGAGTTCACCCGCTGGGTGACAGGCAGCACAGGCACCCCAAAAATGTGTCCACCGGGTGAAGGGGCACCCCGGGACCATGCACAGCTACCCCAAGACCTCATCCATGAGGTGCACGGGCACCACTGGCACCCCAGGGATGCACCCAGTGGGTGTCTGGGGCTGCATGGGCACCTCCCCTCCACAGCCCTGCCCTGGGCGAGGGTCCCCACGCCGCCACCAGCCCGGCACTTGCCTTGTGGCTCAGCAGAGCCTCCCAGTCAGCCACCTGCACCAGCTCCACGCCCCAGCGCCGCTCCAGCAGCGCGTCCTTCACCATCACCGAGGTGGCGCGCAGCCCGAAGGAGGCGAACAGGTTGGCGTGGATGTAATTCCTGGTGCAGCGCAGGTTCCTGCGGGAGCCGCGGTCAGGCCGGGCCGGCACGGCAGGGAGCGAGCGGGGGCGGGGCCGTGTCCTACCTGCACACGGTGAGGACGAGCAGGGCGGAGATGAGGGTGAGCAGTGACAGCGAGTACCCCACGGTGTAGAGCACCTTGAAGCTGACCATGAGCCGGCGGGCGCCTTCCTGCAGGTGAGCACAGCGCCGGGGAGCCCAGGTGGGTGCACGGCCACCCCCGGCCAGGCTGCCCTGGCCATCCCGGGGGTCCCAGCCAGGGTCCCACCTCCTCAGCAGTGGCCTCCAGCTCATCCTCGCACTGGGAGTAGTCCCTCCAGGGCTGGCTGCCGTTCACTGTCACCCACTGGCCGTCGGTGCCACACCTGCGGCTCACCAGCCCGTGCTTCACTGTGGACACCGAGCACCGGCACAGTCCCCCAGGCCCCCCAAGCCCCTCTTGGGGGTGATGGATCTGACCCTGCTCAGCGCCCCGTTCCAGGACAGGCACGGCTGGCACGGGCTGGCACGGGCTGGCTCTGCTCTGTGCCCCAGGTGTCCCCTTACCCCAGGTCCCTTCATGGGTCCCTCTGCCCCTGTCAGGCCAAGGGAGGGGAACCCTGGGAGCCTCTCCACCCCCACAATGGGCCAGCCCTGGCTTCCAGCTCCGGGGTGGCAGGAGGGTGTCCTCACCTTTCTCAAACCAGGGCAGGTAGAAGGGGCAGGAGACGTTGACGGCGGTGCCGGGGCTCCCGTCAGGCCAGCAGGCATACATGTCAAACGTCCTGTTACAGAACAGCCCTGACAGGGACAGGGACAGGGACAGGGACAGGGACAGGGACAGGGACAGGGACAGGGACAGGGACAGCCGGTGGTCACACGCTGGTGGCACAGATCAAGCCCTGCTATCCTAGAACCTCTGAGGGGGCTGATGCCACCCTGAAATGGGCCCAGGTGCCCCACACCAGCCTCAGCCCCCCAGGACATCCCAGCCCTGGGTATCCCATCTGAAATGTGCAGGTCCTTGTCAGTCCCTTGGCTCACCCCGCGTGGGTGACCAGAGCAGAGGATGCTGGAGGAGGGACAAACCCCAGCGCTGGCTCTATGTGCCCCCTACCTGCTGGGTAGGGCTCGCTCGCCATCCTCCTCAGGCACTCGTCACGGTACCGCAGCCACTCCTCGAAGGTCTTCTCCAGCACCTTGGCCCCGCCGTGCTGCAAGCCCAGGGCTGGGTCAGAGCCTCCAGCCCCTTGATTGCTCCCAGAAGCTGCTGCCACACCCTGGGACTGGGCAGGAACCCAGCACGGAGCCGGGATGGAGCCGCCCCGCAGGGGTCAGAGCCTGGCAGAGCCAACTCCGCTGCCCCCCGGCGCCAGTCCTCACCGGCACGGAGGAAAACAGGCACATCCAGGCAAGATGGACAAGGCTCGGCAGGGATCCGGCTCCAAGCGTGTCCCTCATGGCTGCTCCCAGCCTGACCAGTGCTCCCAGTGCCGGGCTGGGTCGGGGACCCCGATCCTGGTGGGAGGTGAAGGAACGGGGACGGCTCGGCTCTGCCAGCCACCCGCACCCGGCGAGGCAGAGATGTGCTTCCCATGCCAGCAGAGAAGATCCTGGCCATGTCCTGGGCTGCCACAGCCCCGGGTCACTTCCCTGATGGAGCCAAAACCTCGGGGAGCACCAGGCAGAGCAGCCGGGGTGTCAATGGATCACGCGTCCTGGATGAGCCTGCTCAGCTTCCACCCACCGCTGCCAGCCCCGAGGGGAGCAAACCACCGTGACAGCGGACGTGACAGCCCCAGTGCCACCGCTGCCCCCCAGCAGGTGGCTGGCACCCCTGGGTGACCAGGGAAGGGGCTGCAGGGACAGGAGGCGGCGAGACCTCTCTGGGGTCCCCTGGGCCCCCACCCCCGGCCAGGCTGGGACCCCCACACCTGCTGCGCCCGTGACGTCCCGCCCCGGTCCTGCTGCCGAGACCCCTCCCAGCCCGGCCGGGGGCTGGGGGGAGGAGCAGCTCGGTCACCCCCGGGGCTCCCCGGTCCTCCCGGGGCTCCCCATCGCTCCAGGATGGACGACCCCAGCCCGACTTCCCCCTCCAGCCCGGACCTCTCGATTTGTCCCCCACCGACGGTCCCCAGCTCGGTGCGTGCGGGGCTCCCGGGGCTCCGCCGCTTCCTCCTCCTGCTTACCCGGCTCCCGATGTCCCGGTGCTCCCGGTATTCCCGGCAGCCTCGGCAGTGCCGGTGTTCCCAATGTTCCCGCTGTTCCCGGTGTCACGGCAGCCCCGGCTCCGCGAGGTGAACGCGGCGGTGACCGAGCGGCGTCTGCGGCGGAGCCGCCTCCTGCCAGCGCCGTGCCCCGACGGGAGGGAGGTTTTGGGGGGGATTAGGGGGGAGTTCGGGGGCGGCACCACCTCCCGGGGCTCCGGACGCCCGGTGGGACTCGGGGGGGTCCCGGCGCTGCTGCCCCCGCGCCCGCGGAGCTCCAACACGGACCCACGGAGCCCCCCGGGAATCACACGGGGATGGGTCGAGGTCCAGCCCCTTTGGGAGTCCCTGGTGGAATCACACAGGGACAGGGATGCGGGTGCAGCCCTCAAACCGTGGGGCACAGGGACTGGATCGAGGATCCAGAGCCCTTCAGTCTCCCCCAGAGCCCCTTCCCTCCCATCACACAGCCCCAGGGAAAGTGCTTCACCTCAGGCTCGGTGTCCTCTGGCTGTCCCCTGGGCTGGGTGCTGGCACGGTGACAGTCCCTGTGCAGGCAGGGGGGGCTGTAGGGGCCACCCTCTCCCCTGGGGACAAGGAGGCCCTGGGGACAGAACTGGATCCAGCACAGGGACACAGCCAGCCGTATCCGTGGGTGCCACCACCCAGCCAGGGGCTCTGCAAGGGCAGGGACAAGCCGGGTGGCCCTGCTGGTGCTGCCTCCCCACCACACGTGCTGGCAGTGGGGAGGGGTCTGTGCTGGGGGCAGGGCTGGGTTTTGCCATCAGTGGAGCAGATGAGATCCCCCTGGGGCCCCCCAAACCACCAGCAGTGCAGCCCTTCCAGGCTCCCACTTCCCTCCCAGAGCAGCTGTGCTTCCCTCCTGCTGCAATGCTGCTGCCGGCCCTGCCCTGTACAGGGTGGGGTTCACCCCCAAACTGGCTGAATGCACCAGAAAACGCATTTATTTTGCAAAAATAAGATGTTTGCCTCGAAGCTGCTGCAGTGGGCCGGAGCAGACACAGGAGTCAGACGGATGAGCAGTCCCAGCTGTGCTCCCAGTGATGCGAGCAGCATCTGGTTATTCCAAGTGACAAATAACACCCTGCTGGAGCACTCCAGGGTAAGGATTTGCTGTCTGGGGGGAAAATGAGCCCTCAGGTGCCTCCCCCAGCACAAGCCAACAGCAGGGTGTTTGCTCATTAACAGATTATGAACTTTGGACGAGGACCTGGAGAGCCAGGACACAGGGAATGGCTTCCCACTGCCAGAGGGCAGGGCTGGACGGGAGATTGGGCAGGAATTGTCCCCTGGGAGGGTGGGCAGGCCCTGGCACATCCAGCCACCTGGATCCCTGGAAATGTCCAAGGCCAGGCTGGACATTGGGGCTTGGAGCAGCCTGGGACAGTGGGAGGTGTCCCTGTCCATGGCAGGGGGTGGCACTGGATGAGCTTTAAGGTCCCTTCAACCCAAACCATTCCATGATTCCATGATAACTCGACCCTGGGGCACTCATGGAGGATGATTCCAGCCACCTCCCCCTTCCCAGACTGACACTGCACATCTGCACCCCACAGATCTCCCTGTGTGAGTCCATCCCATGGCAGCAGGAGTGTGGGCTGGGCTCACCCCACAAGGATGCTGAGAGGGAGAGCCCAGGGCTCCAGCCATGGGTGCCATTGCCTGGAGAGGAATCCCAGAACTCCAGAGGTTTTTGTCCTGGTGTGGTCCCTTGGATGGGATTTTCTCCCATGTCCCTTGAATGGGGACATGAGGAACGAGCTGTTCCTCTCCATATTGATGCATTTCAGGCAGGTCTCCATAGCGACTGCAGCACTCCAGGCTCAGCTGGGGCCAGATCCCGATCCATGGGGTGCTCAGAGCCAGCTGGAGCCACGGGAAGAGGGGCTGGGACAGCACCCCACTCCCAACAGCTGCTGTCCTGTCAGGGTGGGCCTGGGACGCAGCTGTCACCGAGGACACACGACTGGTAAATGTATTTATTTATTAAAAGTAACGTTCACCATCAGAGCTGGGAAAATTGTCCCAGAATGGTCTCAGGCATTGAAGCTGTTGGTGCTTCTTGGGCAACCTGAGAACTGCAGGGGTGCTCAGGGAGAGGAGAGCAGCATCCTCCAGGGTCCTGCATGGGAAAATCATGGAATTGTTTAGGTTGGAAAAGCCCTTTGAGATCATCGAGTCCAATGAGGCAGCACTGCCAGGTCGACGATTAACCCATGTCCCTAAAACACCACATCTACAAGTTTTTGGAACACCTCCATGGACGGTGACCCCACCACTGCTCTCAGCAGCCTGTTCTAGTGTCTGATCACTCTTTCAATGAGGAAATTCCCCCAATATCCAACCTAAACCTCCTCTGGTGCAACAGGAGGCCGTTTCCTCTAGTCCTGTCCCGTGTTCCCCGGGAGAAAAGCCAGGGTCACTAAGGGATAAACACCCAGCCAGAGAAACCCCCAGGGCTAAATCCCTTCGCCCAGCACTGCTATCAGCAGCAGCTTTCACTTTATCTATCCATTATTGATGGGGGAATTCATCCGTGTGTATTATTGCAGGATCTGCTAATCAAGGTGCTTTTCTCCCCATCCAGAAGCAATTCACAGAACAGAAGCGCTCATCAACACATCCCGACTCCCAATTATGCAGCAAACTTCCCCGAAAAGGCTGCGGGAGCCTTACCGGGCAGAGAAATCCATCAGCACCTAAGTGCCCAGGAACCTGCATGAGGAGGGACAGGCTCCCTGCGGCTGAGCCGTCTCCAGTGCTGCCCCTGGGGAAGTTCTTGGGTTTTCGGTCAGTTTCCAGAACGGGAGCATCCATTTTCGTCCCATTTCCAGCTTGTTTCCATCCCTGTGGCGATGACAGCCGGGGACCCCACTCCATCACACAGCAAAGGTCACTCCCAAGCCGGTGTTTCACCACGTCACCACATTCCCGTGACAAATGAGTGTTCCCAGCTCACAACGGCACTACTGGATTTGGCACTTACTCAGAGCCCTCAGCCGCTGCCGTCCCTCCAGCGAGCTCCCAGGCACTTGGGATGCAAACCTGGATTCAAAGCTGACCAGGTCTCCTCGGTTTCCATGTGGATTCCGGCCTAATTCAAGCCGGAAGGTTTAAACGATAAGATCAGGAACTTCTCTGAAATTCGGCTCTATTCACACCCTGCCCCGGGGCTGGGCTCTTTGTCCCCGTGCTCTGCCGAAGGGCCTTGGCAGGCAGGGCAGCATCCACAATCCAAGTTCAGACAACCCCGGCACTCGGGGAGCAGATAAAAGGATGCATCTTTATTTCATCCCTGCCTGGTAGGACCCTGGTTGCAACTTCTGCTATTGCCAACTCCGGGGCTGCAGCACAAGAATAACCTGGCTGGAGCTGCTGGAGCCAGTCCAGAGGAGGCCACAGAAATGCCCCAAGGGCTGGAGCCCCTCTGCTCTGGAGCCAGGCTGGGAGAGCTGGGGGTGCTCACCTGGAGAGGAGAAGGCTCCGGGGAGAGCTCAGAGCCCCTGCCAGGGCCTGAAGGGGTTCCAGGAGAGCTGGAGAGGGACTGGGGACAAGGGATGGAGGGACAGGACACAGGGAATGGCTCCCAGTGCCAGAGGG